>PITA01005692.1:0-24513 GCA_004023965.1 Spilogale gracilis | reverse complement strand
AAAAAAAGAAAGAAAGCTAATAGGCAAAGCTGAATCACACAGCTGTAAGGTACCAGAGAGGCATGCTAACCCGAAAACTGTGCTGCTTTGCTAAGAACAAATGCTTACACCACCCAACCAGTTATGCAACATATGTGTTATTTCGGAACTTGTTTCTAATCATTAAATAAACTTTGGTGCTTTTGAAAAAAAAGAAAGGCAGAAGTTATGAACAGACCTTTCTCAAAAGAAGACACAGAGATGGCCAACAGACACATGAAAAGATGCTCAACATAACTCATTAAGGAAATGCAAATTAAAACTAGAATGAGAGGTACCTGGCTGGCTCAGTCAGAAGGGCATGTGACTCTTGATCAGGCTTTTAAGTTTGCCCCATGCTGGGTGTACAGACTACTTAAATTAATAAATAACTACAATGAGATACCAACCTATACCAATCAGAATGGCTAAAATCAACAACACAAGAAACAGCAAGTGTTGATGGGGACGTGGATGAACAGGAACCCTCATGCACTGTTGAGGGCAGTGCAAACTGGTGCAGCCACTGTGGAAAACAGTATGGAGGGTCTTCAAAAAATTAAAAATAGAATTACCATATGATCTAAATAATCACACTCCTGGATATTTACAGAGAACACTAGTTTGAAGGGATATATGCAGCTCTATGTTTACTGCAGCATTATTTACAATAGCCAAATTATGGAAGCAGTCCAAGTGTCTATTGATAGAAGAATGGACTGTTTTATCTAAAGAAGATGCAGTACATAAATACCAAGGAATGTTATTCAGCCCTCCCCCCCCAAGAATGAAATCCTTGCCAACAACATGGATGGATCTAAGGAGTATAATGCTAAGTGAAATAAACCAGAGAAAGAAAAATATCCTATGATTTTACTCATATATGAAATTTAAGAAACAAAAATGAACAAAGGGGTAAAAAAGAGACATACCACAAAAACCCAGGTCCTTAACTATAGAGAACAAATGGATGGTCAGTAGAAGGGAGGTATTGGTGGGGAAATATGTGAAGGAAATGAAGAGTTTACTTATCCTGATGAGCACTGAGTATTAAATGGAATTGATGAATGACTCTTGTATACTTGACACTAATATAACACTGTATGTTAACCGCACTGAAATTAAAATAAATTAAAAAAAAATAAAAATTCTCCCCATTATATCACAATGTGAAAAAAATCATATTCCTTCATAAAAAGTCTTTACATAGTGAGAAGTGATCAAGCTCACAATGGTGGTTATAAGTTTCCTTAACTCTAGTTTTTGCTTTTGAAATCTTAAATTTTATCACTGACAACAATTATAGTCACAATTGCTTTCTTTGGCTCATTTGAGAAAATGTCAAATACCCATGTCAGAATATCTGGAGTTTATAACTCTCTCAAGTAAGTAAACTAGAGAAAAAAGTTAAGCTCCCAACTCAATCTCACAAGACCATTTTCCTTGTAACAAATCTTAACACTTGGGTATGCAGATGTGCTTTCCATGTACTTCCCATTTTATCCATGAATGTTAGATGTGTGTACTCAAGGGTAGAGATCTAATATCCTTATTGCTTCATCACTGAGCTTCTTAATGACATTCACATTACATTACTGCTGTGAATAATACAATGACAACTGCAAATCTGGTGCCACTGCCTTGACTTCTGTCAAGGTATCATCACTATTACCCACAATTACCTTTGTGCCATTGGTGCAAAAATAACATACAAATAGTTTTGAAATCACAGGCCTGCTAAAAAAGTGTTAGGCACCTCTGGGAGTCCACACAGCTGTTTGATAACTGCTGTTTAGGTTGTGGTTTTAAACCTGAGTATGTATCAGAACCTCCTGGATTACTGGTTAAAAGTTCTCTGAGCTTGACACATCTCCAAAGGCAAGAGAAACACAGGCAAAAAATGAACTATTGGCACTTTTCAAGATAACAGGCTTTTGCACAGCAAAAGAAACAGTTGACAAAACCAAAAGACAACCGACAAAATGGGAGAAGATATTTGCAAATGACACATTAGATAAAAGGCTAGTATCCAAAATCTATAAAGAACTTATGAAACTCAATACCCAAAGAACAAATAATCCAGTTAAGAAATAGGCAGAAGCCGGGGCGCCTGGGTGGCTCAGTTGGTTAAGCGACTGCCTTCAGCTCAGGTCATTATCCTGGAGACCCGGGATCGAGCCCCACATTAGGCTTCCTGTTCGGCGGGAAGCCTGCTTCTCCCTCTCTCAGTCCCTCTGCTTGTGTTACCTCTCTAGCTGTGTTTCTCTCTGTCAAATAAATAAATAAAATCTTAAAAAAAAAAAAAAAAAAAAAAAGAAATAGGCAGAAGCCATAAATAGACATTTCTCCAAAGAAGACATACAAATGACCAATAGACACATGAAAAAATGCTCAATATCACTTGGCATCAGAGAAATACAAATCAAAACCACAATGACATACCACCTCATACCAGTCAGAATGGCTAAAATTTATTGGTGGGAATGCAAGCTGGTACAGCCACTCTGGAAAACAGCAGAGGTTCCTCAAAAAGTTGAAAATAGAGCTACCCTATGACCCAGCAATTGCACTACAGGGTATTTACCCCAAAGATGCAAATGTAGTGAAATGAAGGGGCACCTTCATTAGAGCAGCAATGCCCGCAATAGCTCAACTCTATAAGCAGCCCAGATGTCCATCAACAGATGAATGGATAAAGAAGATGTGGTATGTATATACAATGGAATATTACACAGCCATCAAAAGGAAATATTGCCATTTGCAATGATGTGGATGGAACTAAAGGGTATTTTTTTTAAAGACTTTATTTATTTATTTGAGAGGGAGAGAGACAGACAGAGAGAGAGAGAGAGAGAGAGAGAGAAAACCTACACACAAGTGGGGAAGGGAGAAGCAGACTCCCTGTTGAGAAAGGAGCCCCAATGTGGGGCTTGATCCCAGGACTCTGGAATCATGATCTCAGCTGAAGGCAGATGCTTAACTAACTAGCCACCTAGGCACCCCTGGAACTAGAGGGTATTATGCTAAGCAAAATAAGTCAATCAGAGAAAGACAATTACCATATAATTTCACTAATGTGTGGAATTTAAGAAACATAACAGAGGATCATAGGGGAAGAGAGGAAAAAATGAAACAAAACAAAACCAGAGAGGGAGACAAACCATAAGAGACTCTTACTCATGGCAAACAAACTGAGGGTTGGTGGAAGGGAGGGGAACAGAGGGATGGAGTAACTGGGTGATGGACATTAAGGAGGGCACGTGATGTAATGAGCACTGGGTATTTTATGAGACTGATGAATCACTGACCTTTACCTCTGAAACCAATAATATATGTTAGTTGAAAAATTATAAGTGCATATTATCAATAACTTCATTACAATGGAATTTTGTAAAGCAAAAATAATCAATGAAATTTTTAAAATACTCAGAACTTATATTTGAAAAATCATTGCCTACAGTAATAAATCTGTATTACCCAGGACAGCAAGGGAGGGTGGCAGAAAATGTGGGGGCAACAGGCAAAAGGAAAAAAGATTATAATGTACTGGCCACATTTATTCTTTTACTAAGTATCAAATGTTTTACATTGTATTTGGGCCTGCACAAAGTAAGCATTCACTGAACCTTCACTCATTTCAAATGTTCATTCAAACTTAATTAAAATTATAGAAGTATAATTTTGGGCTACATTTAGATATATTCACGACATTTATTTTATTTTTTAAAAGATTTTATTTATTTCAGAGAGAGAAATACAGCCAGAGAGGGAATACAGGAGGAAGAGAGGGAGAAGCAGGCTTACTGCCAAGCAGGGAGCCCAATGTGGGGCTCAATCCCGGGACCCTGGGATCATGACCGGAGCCAAAGGCAGACACTTAAAGACTGAGCCATCCAGGCACCCCCATGACATTTATTTAAAAAAGATATTCCTGAGTCCTATTCTAGATGTATTGATGTGGCATCTCTAGCAGACAGACCTGCAGAGCTCAAGGTAAAGTACTTTTAACCAGTAACTCATGAGGTTCTGATATACAGGTTTGAAACCATTAACTAAATAGCGGTTTTCAAAGAATGGTCTGGGAACCCTGTGGGGTCCCTGAAATCTTGCGGGAGGTCTGTGAGGTCAAAACTATTGTTACAATTATTTTAGAGAGGGAAGAAAGAGTGAAGAGAAAAAATTATTCTTAATTTTGTGGTCCAAAGATAAATATTTTATAGACCACAGGAAAATGGAATCATCCCATATTACTCTTTTGTTTGACCTCTTCACATAATGTATTAAACATCTTTCTAAATTAACAAATCAATAACCTGGTATTATAGTGTACTGATATTCCATATTTATTTACCTAACTTTCTCTATTGCTGGATAGGGGTGCTTTCTCCAGTTTCTCATTTTTATAATTAATATCTAATGTATACACATATTTTTGTACCTGTCCAAAATTTCTTTAGATAAATAGGTAGGGGTGCATGGATGGATCAGTTGGTTGGCCACTTACTGTTGATTTTGGCTCAGGTCATGATCTTGGGGTTGTGGGATCGGGCCCCGAATCAGGCTCTGTGCTTAGCATGGAGTCTGCTTGTCATCTCCCTCAACTCCTTTTGTGCGCATGCACACTCTGTCTCTCTCAAATAAATAAAATCTGTAAAAAAAGATAAATAGCTAGAAATGGAATTGCTGGCTTAAGGGCATTAAATGTTTACTTAGCTCAATACCTGGCAATGTTAATTATTTGTCAAAAATATATATATATATATTTTTAAAGATTTTATTCACTTATTTGACAGAGAGAAACAACAGAGAGAGAGGGAGAGCACAAGCATGAGGAGAGGCAGGCACAGGAAGATGGAGAAGCAGGCTCCCTGCTCTGGGATAGAGTTGAGGCTCTATCCCAGGACCCCGAGATCATGACCTGAGCCTAAGGCAGATGCTTAACTGACTGAGCTCAGGGACCCCTTTCTTTGGCTATTATTAAATCTTGCACAAAGAGAACCAGTTTCTCTGGGCATAAAAATAATTTTTCATTACAAGTGGTTTTCCTTAAAAAAGACAAATGGTCTTCCTTACTCAGGTTGATATAGAAATAAAATAAGTGTTCTGATTAGTTCCATTTAAGTAAAGGAAGGAAATAACATTAGGTACTCAAACGCTTCCTGGTCTTACCTAAATTATAAATTAATCACCAATTTTTATTTTCTTTTTGTGTTGTTCAATTAATGTAAAACAAAACAAAACAGAACAAAACAAAACCCCCCAATAGTCTTGGATTATTTTAGACAACCCCTGTATCTTTCTTTTTTAAAAAGATTTTTAATAAGACTAATACACTAATGAAAAATTAGGCATTTTTGCATATCCAAATATCTGTAGTATAATGAATAATGTATAATGAGTAAATTATTTATGAAGCATCTATGAAAGGCAGGTACTGTGCACGGGGAAAAGTCTCTCTGCCCTCATGGAACCCATATATTAATGCAAGAGAAAGCCAAGAGGCAAGTAAACAACTATAGTTTCTAATAAAGACACCATCTTAAACTGAATAAATCTAAACACCTTAAAAGAATATATATATTATAAATAACAAGAAACATTTTATAAAAAACTCAGAGGTATCAGGAGATAAAGAACTTTTCTTGGACGACCACCACACAGGTACTCTTAGATACATCAGCAGGTATGTAGCGAGCGCCTCTGTCTAGAGGGGGCACTGGCTGACTTAGTTTAAATTCTGTTTACTGCAAATTTGCACTATTAAGTCAGAGAAAACACATATCTACTTATGTCTAAGTTGACAAAAATGGCTTTCTTCATTTGATTACAACATGAGCTGCCCAGCTGCGGCGAGATGGCTTCAAATCACATCTGTGGCTGGTAGAGTGCAAACTGGCTCACGAGGCTCCTTTCTGAACCCCTTACACATAAGAGCTTGCTACATTCCCCAGACCACTCTGTAGCTAAAGCTCCATGTGGAGCTTAACTGCTCTCAAACAATTCCTTGAAAACTGAAAGGCAGGAAGAGATACTGAGTCGAGACTGTGTGTCCGTTTCTACCAGTGAGTCCAGTTAGGGGTGGCGGATGTTCTACAACAGGTGCAGCTGAGATTTCAGTGCCTGGACCTTAGCTGCCATCATGGCTGAGAGACAGAGGCAGGGCATCCCTTTGACTACCATAGGTTAAGTCAAAGACAATGAGGTCATAGAGGCACTCGTGGCAGCGGATCTTGATTTCCCCAGCTTCTTGATAGTGGCACTGTGAAACCAGTGCTGCTACACAACTGGGGTTTTCCGAGACTCATCTGTTTCACTGACCCTTTCAAGAATTTCATGAGCACCTGACTTTTTTTTTTTTCCCCCCAAATTCTAGTATGGTCAACATATAGTATTATATTAGTTTCAAGTGTACAATATTGTGAATGATTCAACAATTTATGAGCACCTGCTTTTACTGTATCTTTGTTAGAACTGTACACAATGGGTTTTTTTTTTTTTTTTTTTTTAAGATTTTATTTATTTGACAGAGAGAAACACAGCCAGAGAGGGAAGACAAGCAGGGGGAGTGAGAGAGGGAGAAGCAGGCTTCCCACCAAGCAGGGAGCCCGATGTGGCTCGATCCCAGGTCTCCGGGATCATGACCTGAGCCGAAGGCAGTCGCTTAACCAACTGAGCCACCCAGGCGCCCCCCACAATGGGTTCTTAAAATGAACTCTTAATGATGGTATTTAAAATGTCTAAAAAATCTTTTGGCTTTGCTATGGAACTAATGAAGTCAAGATTAAGTAATATTTTCCTTAAATAAAATAATTAGTTATATAAGAGGTATTTTTTTTGGTGAAAATTAGTAGTGTGGATAAGAATATTGCAAAAGTCAGAAATGATCTTTAGAAATCTAAAATTTTGGAGTTACTTCAATGTCCCTCAGTAATGGACTGATATTAACAGTATAAAAATTGCAAACAAATATTATGAGTAGGAGAGGGATTAAAATATTTTCTTACTTGATTGCGGCAAACACATTATCTCCGTTTTGAACAATCGTGCAGTTTTTCTTTGCTTCATTTGTACCAACATATACGGGAAGTTCATCAGGAGAATCCCTGTTTAAGCAAAAGATATTAAAAATTTAGCTGCCCATAACTTAATCAGACAAGTAGAATTTTAGGCCTATAGACAACAATTTATGTCTGAAGATTTTTAAGAAACTGGGACAAATTTGTCAGGTTCCTAAGAAACTTAAGCACTAAGCTTCTTAGGAATATCTACAACAAACCTTACTTACATAATAGATCCTAAAATTAAAATTCTTAGACCGCGTTACTTATATATCTAAATACAAAGAAAGGGGGAGTAAGGCCTGTCAAAAGGAGGGAAAATTATATGCAGTCCTCTCTAACCCCGTTTTATAGTCTCTGAAAAAAAACGTGGAGAAACAGAAAGAAACAGGATAGGAATATAAAACATGACACATATATATATATATCATATATAGAATATGTAACCAAATCCTTTTATTTTATAATCAAGGAAACACTAAGAGATAAAATGACTCAGCCAAGGTCCTAGTAAGTTAATGGCAAGGCAAAAAGCAGAATTTTTTGCTCAATCCTCAGCCTTGTGTACATTCTGTGGTACCACAATCCTCAGCCTTGTGTACATTCTATGGTACCACAATCCTCAACAGGCATGGTTTCTTCTACTTCCTCTAGTATCCTACAGTTAATCTTTAAACAACAGCATCTCTACTGGTAGAAGTGGACAAGGTATTTTAGATCTCAAGCTACCTCTATTTCTTTCTTTCTTTTTGTTTTTTAAATATTTTATTTATTTATTAATTTGACAGAGAGAGAGAGAGATCACAAGTAGGCTGAGAGGCAGGCAGAGAGACAGGAGGAAGCAGGCTCCCTGCCCAGCAGACAGCCTGATGTGGGCCTCAATCCCAGCCGAAGGCAGAGGCTTTTACCCACTGAGGCTTTTACCCACTGAGCCACCCAGGCGCCCAGCTACTTCTATTCTTCTATTTCTTAACATTCCAAGCACTTGTGTGTACTTTTTTTTTTTTTTTAAATGAGAGAGCGTGCAAGCAGAAGCAGGGGGAGCAGCAGGCAGAGGGAGAGGGAGAAGCAGACTCCTGGGGCGCCTGGGTGGCTCAGTTGTTTAAGTGACTGCCTTCGGCTCAGGTCATGATCCCAGAGTCCCGGAATCAAGTCCCACATTGGGCTCCCTGCTTGGCGGTAAGCCTGCTTCTCCCTCTCTCACTCCCCTTGCTTGTGTTCCCTCTCTAGTTGTGTTTCTTTCCATCAAATAAATAAATAAAATCCTGAGAGAGAGAGAGAGAGAGAGAGAGAGAGAGACAGAAAGAAAGAAGCAGACTCCCCACTGAGCAGGAAGCCTGATGCAAGACTTGATCCCAGGATCCCAGGATCATGATCTGAGCCAAAGGCAGACATTTAACCAACTAAGCCAGCCAGGTATCCCCATTTAATCCTCTTAATATTCCTATTAAGTATGTACAATTATTATCCTCATTTTTACAAGAGGAAACTGAGTCACAGAAAGTCACAATGACTAAAGGTGACTGGCACACAGTCTCTCAGATAATAGAACCAGTCTGACTCCAAAGCACATTCTTAATTCTATGGCCCCTGGAAGCACATGGCTAATTTAGGTTATGGCAAGTCTCTAAATTATCTATCTTGGGCTTAAAGAATGCTCCTAAACCCAAAAGGTAAAGAAAATTTATAACCACAAAGGAAAAAGCAGTGAGTTTCAACCTGAAGAGTTCACTCATCCTAGGGTAGGTTAGAATGATAATATCAAGAACATCAGATGCCTATAGATGCCTACATATCCACCACTAAGAGGGAAATATGTCCATCTGAGGTGAGTCCAGTGAATGGCTATTTATACTCATTAGAAGGCCCAGTAGCTACATTTTAGAGAAAAAAGATCCTTTACCTGAAATACCCCATGTGGAATTGAGTTTTGTTATCTCCAATAACAATGGTCTGGAACTCAGGAGGATCATAGTAAAATCTCCAGTGAAGGTTAAAATTCAGGCTTGCTGATTTTTTCTTCATTTTGTGTTTTCCGGCAAGGATATCATAAGGACCCACTAATCGAAGTCCAAGGCTTGTGAAAAGTGAATCTATAAATTAAGTAAGTTTATGTAGACAATAACTTTCTGAAGGCAGATAGGAAATAATGTCTTTTATTTGTAAACTTTTTCTAAGCAATTTTCTTGGGGGAAAAAAAAAACAGCTGCCAAAGTAAAAGGACCTCAGTTACATTTGAAGACATTAGTTATAAATACTCAATGAAAAATCAGAACAATGAAAACGTGGCAATTACACTTGAGATTTTCTCTTAAATTTACCACTGACTGCATTTCAAACATACTGCCGTTTTTTATTTTGGCCAAAGCTGTTTTTTATTTTGGCCAAAGCAAGACTGTTTTGTATTCTCAAGGGCATTTTAGAGCTTAGAACACTTACCTTGTGTCTCATTACTATTGTTGTTGTTAGCCTCAAATATTTGTAGCACACTCATATTAAGGGAAAGACAAGATAGACAGTAAGTGAATGTGCATTAAGGGTAGTTTAATAAAAAATGTAAAAAAAAAACGTTTCCTTTCCCTTCCCTCTACCTCAGCTAACTATCACTCACAATTCCCTTGTCTCTGGCCAACCCTAATCCTAGATGATTCCATCTTCTTTCTCCCTCCACAGATCACAAAGGGAGATTGCTAAATAAAACTAGAATCATGGAATGTAAACTTCAAATGTATGTGTTCAAAATTTGCTTTTACAACATCAGGTGGGTCTTTGTTGCTTCTTTAAAAGAGAAAAAGCACTCCAGGCAGGACCTGGATATGTAAGGAGGTGGGGATAGAGAGAGGCAGAAAATCCTCTGAATAAAGGCCTAGAAACAGTTTATTTAGAAGGTGGAAAAGTAGTTCAGCTTACCTGGTGCTTAAGATAGCATATACTAATTTTCTTTTTTTTTCTTAAAGATTTTATTTATTTGACAGAGAGAAACACAGCCAGAGAGGGAACACAAGCAAGGGGACAGAGAGGGAGAAGCAGGCTTCCTACCGAGCAGGGAGCCCGATGCGGGACTCTGAGCTGAAGGCAGTTGCTCAACCGAGCCACCCAGGCGCCCCGCATATACTAATTTTCAAAGCAACAAAAAAATTAAAGCTACCCATCTCATTAGCCTATAGAGATAACAAGGTTATTAGTCTGGCATACAGTAACAATGTTTTCTCCTTGTATGACTACATATATAGATATTTTAAAGGAAATCATGCTGTTCTATAGTATTCTTTTGTTTTCTACTCTTCACTTAAATTTATTCTGATTTTTTATGCCATAAATATTTTTTCATAATTTTTAATAGCTGCATGATAGTCCATTGGCACATATTTACTGCTTCTAATTTTTTTACTCTTCTAAACAGTGCTTCAGTGAACATATTTACTAATACATGGCTTTTTTGGTTTGTTTTTAAGTAGGCTCCACACCCAGTGTGGGGCCAACATGGGACCTGGGAACTGATGACCCTGGGATTAAGACCTGAGCCAAAATCAAGAGGTGGATGCTTAACCAACTAAGCCACCCAGGCACCCCTTTGCTAATACATGTTTGTGCAATCATGAATATTTTTAGACAGGTTGCTGCACAATTTTTGCTACATGCTAAGATTCACTGTTATCTACTAATCCACATTTCCATCAGTATATAGGAGTACTTCTCTCCCACCTCGGAAAACATGAAAAAAGTAACTTTGTCACAACCATTATCAGCTCTTTGTGCATCCTTTCACAGACAGTATAAGCACACATAAAGTACATAGGAATATGTGTGTTCTGGACTTTTTAAAAAATACAAACAATAGCATATTCTATAAACATTTTCTTTCTCATTTGAAATATTTCAGGCACAATACTTTATCATTATCTAAAATCCACCTTGTTCTTTTGAAACTATAAATATCCACTTACAGATGTGTTAGTGAAAGGCTTTAGGCCATTTCCCATTTTTGTTTCAATAAATATCACCGAACATAATTTTTCGTTCACTTAATCCCTAAGTTCCTAGAAACAGAACTGCTAATTCATACTAAACTCCTGCAACATATCAAAGCACTTGTTTTCTTTCAAACCCTCATCAAAGTGCATTGTGAAATTATTTACCTTTGCCAGTATAACAGATGATAGTCACATATTATTATAGCATTATTTTACATTTCTCTTAGAAACATCTTTGAAAAAGTTCCTTTTCTGTGAACTTAGATCCTTGGTACAGTTTCCTACTGTCTTTTCCATTGGCAGAAGCAGGAGAATGATTCTGGAGCAACTCACCAGCTGGCTTTTCAGGATCAAGCTCTTCACAGAACTTCCAGAAGTGATAGAAATCTTCAGGCAGAGAAAGCTTATAATGATTTTCTACTTCTTTTCGAAGGTCACTGGAGACATCAGCTTCACAGGATTTACTCTTCTTCACATCAACTGCTTTTTCACACTGAAAAGCAGCATACAAAACTTTGTTTCTCCAAAAGTAACAATATTGCTCACTTTTGTTCACCCAACTCTGAGAAACATGTTTTCCTTACAACTCTACAAATTGTATTTCTGAACAAAATCTAGGGATTCTTTTGGCAAAAAAGGAAAAATGTATAACATATAGCGGTCAAGAAAGACGGACACAAGTTTTTACATGTATTTCTCTAAGATAATGGAAACAGGGGGTGCCTGGGTGGCTCAGTGGGTTGAGGCCTCTGCCTTCAACTTGGGTCTTGATCTCAGGGTCGTGGGATTAAGCCCCGCATCAGGCTCTCTGCTCAGCGGGGAGCCTGCTTCTCCCCCTCTCTGCCTACCTGTGATCTCTCTCTCTGTCAAATGGATAAATAAAATCTAAAAAAAAAAAAAAAAAGATAACGGAAATAGAAAATAAAAAACAAATAGAAAGGCAAAGAGCAAGAAGAATAAGAATGAGGAAGGTTTTGCCTTCTTTGGGTAAATAGGTCATCATGCTTTTTGTTTAAATAGATTCAGTGATCACACCAGAAGCCAACTGTCAGAAATAACTGGATAAAAGTGGATTTACCAGCTAAAACAATTATTTCAGAAAAGGCCCTTTAATGTCAGGGCTAGGTTATAAAACTCAATCTCTAATATCTCCATAATATGTTCATTATGTAAGTATACTAGGTTTTATAATGCCTATCTGATAAATTTCTGTAAAGATAAAATGCTGATGGGTGCCTGGGTGGCTCAGTTGGTTAAACATCTGCCTTTGGCTTGGGTCATGATCTCATCCCAGGATGGTGTCTGTAGTCGGGCTCCCTGCTCAGCAGGGGAGTCTTCTCCCTTTCCCTCTCCTTCTTCTCTCTCTCTCTTAAATAAATAAATAAAATGCTAAAAAAAAAAAAAAAGATGAAGTTCTGAGTTAGAGGTTACATATCTTTAGTTTTGTAAGTGGCAATCAGTTTTTTTTTCCCCCTAGGAATCTAGATCCTTTCTTTGGATTAAGTTCGTTCCTTTTTAGTCTTCCTTTCTACCTGTATCAGTGCTTCTCAACCAGGAGTCATTTTGCCTCCCAGGGGACACATGTAGTAATGTCAGAACTTTTCAGTTCTCACAAATTGAGGAAAGGGTGCTGACATTTAGTGGAGTAGAGGCCAGGGACTCTGAGAAGCATTCTACAATGCACAGGGTTAGTCCTCTTAACAAACACTTAATCAGGCTCAAAATGTCCACAGTGTGAGACTGAAAAATTCTAGCTGTTTCTTATATTTATATTCTCCCATTCTCCTAGGAAGCTCAAGTTATTGATGTTACTTTACGTATCAAAGTCTACACAATATATTTAAGAATTAGGTGACATACAAGAATGTTTTTTATAGCACTGTTTGTAAGAGCAGAAAAGAGAACAAATGCATACTGACAGGCGGATAAAAAGTTATAGGATTTCAAACAACGGAATATTCCATTTAGTGAAAAGGAAAACAACCACACACAACAATATAAATCAGTCTTAATAATATAATTTTGAATGAAGGAAAAAGTCCTTGAAGTTTATATGTAGCACGAGAGCCTTCTTAAATTCAAAAATATCAAATAAATACTGTTTGTGATAAAGCTATAAAAAGAAGTCAAGGGAAAACATGAGGATGGTAGCTAAGAAAACGGTGGTGACAGGAAGTTAGGCAGAAAAGATAGGTGAGAAACACCTGTAGAGCTATTGTCAGGGTTTCAGTTCTGGGGTAGGGCAATGGGTTCACAGGTGTTTTTTATATTATTAAATAAGGTAAAAGAGGATTATGTGTTGACCAATAACAGCTTATTACGCCAAGGATTATAGTGTCTGAGGTCATAAAAAAACTAGATTGAACAAAAAGGTTGCTGAAATATGGATTCAAAAATGGATGCTGATAATAATAGTAAAAACAGTAAGAAATAATATTAAATAACTTATTATGCACTTACTATGTGCCCCGTCACTGTTCTAAGCACCTTCTGTGAATTAACTCATAACTCCCTTATAAGTTAGATACTATTATCCACATTTTACAGATGAGAAAACTTAAGTAACTTTCCGTAGGTCCCTAACTAGGAAGTGGAGGAGCAGTTAAACCCAGGTGCGCTGGCTCCAAAGCAGATTCATCCACTTTATGGTGCTTCTCCAATTACATATACAACAGTAGGAGCATATCAAGTGCTGACTTATCTTGTGTTTTTATAGCGGTCTTTGGTGAGGTTTTCAAAGACTCCGTCAAATTTAAGATGTTAGAAAGAAAAGCCTTAATCTACCTTGCTAAAAGGCAGTTTTCCCTAATGGTTAGGCTGCTGGGTTTGACTCAACCCTTCCGCTTTCCAGCTGTCACCTCGGGGAAGTTAGTTAACTTGTGCCGTACTTTCTCATCTACAAAAAGGACATGTAGTAACTAGGTCACAGGGTTGTTAGGAGGAAGAAATAGTTCGTAAAAATACACATAACCGTCATGGCACATAATATATAAGTGCTAGCTATTACTGTTAACTATGGTCTCTAGACTCATTTTTCATCTCTGATATTTTATTTCTAATATCACTCAAAGCAGTTTATAGCACCTTCAATGAGAAATAAAGATTTTTTGAGCTTTGTATAAACTCACATATTTCAGCATCCTCAAATCCCCAATAACTAGAATTTAGGGCAGCTGTCCCCTTCAGGGGCTACACTCATCCTTTGCTCTTTACCTAGAAAGCATGACCTAATGTAAGCAATGCCCAAAACTAAGGCCCTCTAACAGTTAATTAAGCTAACACTGTCCTGCTCTATCCAGTTTATAATACAGACCGAATAATTCTGAAAACTGTACTTATCAGAATGACACTTCTCTCCTGCTTGACTCTCCTACTTGCTCCAGCAGTAGCTATAGAACTTCTGAAATCGTATGAAAGTATCAGAACGTGCACATACTTTATGCCCCCCGCCCCCTCATTAGGGCCTTTATGTTCAGTCCCTCTTTTCCATCTCCGAGTCCAGCCAGACCCAACTCCACTGCACCCAAACATCCTCCACACTTATTTCTATTTTTAATCCTCATTTCTCTTTCCTGTCTTCAAGAGCCATGTCCAACTTGAATTGCCCTAAAAGGAGTTTCCTTAGCAATCCCCTGGGACTTAGATCCTCCTTCAATGTTTCCACAGCACTTTGCAACAGCGTTACAACGCCAAACAAAACATTTACAGTAAAAGACATATTCACTCTGCCCAGCTTGCGCAGGCTGGGGGCTGTATGTGGGGCAGTGGCGGCACGACGCATCTTGAAACCGCGGGCGCCCGGCACAGTGCCCGGCATATAATCGGTTTACAATCTGTGCCTGGTTGAACGAATGGAACCATTGACTGTCTTAATCGGCTTCCCCAGGAGCTGCACCGGAAGGAGGGCAGAAAATGCAAAGGCGCTAGTTCTTTGCTCCAAACCCTAGCAGAGCAGGGAACAGCGGCTCTGTGCAGACCGCCGTTCCCGGGGACATAGCAGCCACCCAGTGAATACTGATTAATGCAACGTGCTACCCCTGAATGCCTCATCACTTAAAGCGCCTTGAGGATCCCACACATCCTCTGTAGGAGTACCTGCTGCCCCTCCCCGCCGGGCCTGCGTTTCCCGCCACCGCCGGCCATTCTGTAGCTGCAGTGCCAGCAGAATCCCGCGTCTTACGGTTGCTTCCGATAGCCGCCGACTGCTTCCGGTTCAAGAGACTCGCATCTGAATCCCTGCGCGGCCGCGGCCACGCCAGTAAAGGGGAAAGGCTCCGCCTGCGCCCTGCCCCCGCAGGATCGGAGGAGCGGCTGGCCGAAGCTCCACCCACTCGCGCCCTAGGCGCGAGGGCGTCACAGCTGGCGCGCTCCCTGGCGTCTCCCCGCGCGCCATGACCTACCAGAGTCCCGACTTTGGATCTGCTAAGGTGATCCGCCCTCCTTCTCAGGTGTTTACTAGTGGCAAGGGTAGATGTCTGGCGCTGCTCTCACTCAAAACCCTCGTTTCCCCTTGATTTATGTATATTTAAAAGACTAATGTTTTGCATCTCTCTTCCTCCTCCACTATATTATTAACTGACACGAATTCATCCTTAGTTATCTCTCAGAAGGAAATAAATTTCTCTCATTGTTTCTTCGTAAATCATGTTACGGTTTGGATCGCTTTTCCACGCTAGAACCACCCACATCAGCACTCTGAGGAGAGCTTGTTAAAAATTCGGAATCTCGGCCCTATCCAGACTTACTGAATCAGAATCTGCTTTTTATTAAGCAAGATCTCCCATATGCACATCAGAGTTCCAGACGCACTGCATTCGAATGATCTCCTGGGGTCCCTTCACTACCATCCTATTTTATGTTCTTCAGTTTTGGAGTTTTTGCTGATATTATTTAGTTGCTAATTTCCTTTCTTTCCTCTCCCTCACTGTAGCTCTTCTTTTTTGGAAATTTGTTCTCCAGGTATTTGATCTTTAATGATGTTTTTCTCATTTGTCTGTTCTATTTTGTATCTCTATTGTCTTCTTGTTCCACTTTTCTGGATGATTTTCTCAATTTCATTAGACAAAAATCATATCAAATTATTATTTTTTATTATACAGACATGCCTTGAAGATACTTTGGGTTTGGTTCCAGACCATGGCAGTAAAGCAAATATGGCCATAAAGTGAGTCAAATGAGTTTCTTGGCTTTCTAGTGCATAGAAAGTTATGTTTATACTATACTGTAGTCTATTAAATATGTCAGAGCATTATGTCAAAAAAAAGTGCATCCCTTAATTTAAAGATAATGTATTACTAAAAATTGCTAATTATCATCTGAAATTTTAGTAGAATCTTTTTGTTTGTGTAGGATGTTTGCTTGATGTTGATGGATGCTGAGTGATCAGGGTGGTAGTTACTGAAGGTTTAGGTAGCTGTGGCAATTTCTTAAAATAAGACAACAGTGAAGTTTGCCACATCAGTATGTTGCTGGCTGAACTGGGGAGATCCCTGGGTTCTCAGTCCTCCACCCAACCCATGCCTAGGATGTTGCTGGAGGCTCCTTGTCTCCTCACAAGAAAAGACTTCAAGGATGGACCAGGCACTCTTTTTGAGTGGTACATGTGAATAGTTTATTGAAGAGAGTACACTCTCAAGATGTGAGGGTGGGCAAGCTCAACGCTGCTGCCCCCACCCCCTGGGGTTTGGTCTCTATCCTTCATTGACAGTTGTTAACTAGGGGGTGGAATATTTATTTTTGGGAAAGCAGGGTTTTATACCTTTTCTCCCTTACTTGGTCAAGATGACTGACATTCCTTTCCTCCCTTCCTCCTTTCTTTCCTTCCTTCTTTCCTTCCTTCCTTCCTTCCTTCCTTCCTTCCTTCCTTCCCTTTCTCCCTCCTTTCCCTCCCTTCTCTCCCTGCTCTCCCTTTCCTTCCTTCTTTAAGCATCACAAATTTATTATCTTATAATTGTGGAGGCGAGAGTACAAAATCAGTCTCACTGGGCTAAAGCCAAGGAATAGGGAGACATTTACCTACTTCATCCTTGGGTGACTCATTTCTTTGTAAACTGTTTCTGTTTTGTTTTGTCTCAAGAAGTTTTGGGTTTTTCTCTTTTGGATCTGAGAAAGTGGATACAGTGGTAAAAGGTAGTTTATTCAGTACTGCTATCAGATTTCACAGGGTGGTTTCATGATGTGCAAATCTCTCTCAAGGGCCTAGCACCAAGGGTACCTACTACTTCAGCCAATACAAGGCCTATTGCTCTTCAGGCTCTAGTGTGGAGTTGGGTAGAATTATATATTGAGACTCCTGGGGGAACCATGTACCGCTGGGTGTAACTCCCCTGATGTTTGGGGTTATCAATGCAAATAAATATTGGAGCCCTGTGGGTTGGGTAAAGATTGGTTACTGTAGGGGTGCCTGGGTGGCTCAGTCAGTTTAGAGTCTGATTTTGGCTCTTGGATCATGATATCAGGTTCCTGAGGTCAGGCTCCATGCTTGGTGGGGAACTTGCTTCCCCCTCTCCCTTTGCCCCAAGCCCTGCTTGTGCGTTCTGTGTCTTTTTCCCAAATAAATAAATAAATGAAATATTAAAGAAAAAAAAAAGATTGGTTTTTGTACATTGTGAGGAGATAATTGAGAAGGGCACATAAGGTTATAGGATAACTCATTGTTTCCGGTGTCGAACTGCTGGGCCACCAGGAAGAGTTGTTGTGTGTGTAATTGGCGTATAGAGATCCTTTTATTCTGAGGAATTTATGAGCATAGTTGAGGAGGGTAAAATTAGAGTAATCATAGATATGCAGTGATGTTCACCTGGGCCATGATCCAAAATATGGATATAATATTGGGTTTTTTTGTGGATAGCTGGATTTGGCACAAGCCCAATGGGTAACATCACAATCTGCATTCTTTTTCTTTTCTTTTCTTTTCTTTTTTTTTCTCTTCTCTTCTCTTCTCTTCTCTTCTCTTCTCTTCTCTTCTCTTCTCTTCTCTTCTCTTCTTTTCTTTTCTTTTCTAAAGGTTTTATTTATTTGTCCGAGAGAGAAAGAGCACACAAGTGGGGGAGTGGCAGGCAGAGGGAGAAGCAGGCTCCCTGCTGAGCAAGGAGCCTGATGTGGGACTTCATCTCAGGACCATGGGATCCCTATTTTTAATATCTAAACAAGTATGCCACGATTTGTACTTAGCTCACTGAACTGAGACACTGGAAAATTGTTTGACGGTCTAAGAATTTTGAGTGCTGTTACTTGGAAGCTGACCCATCTTTTGGTTTTGTCTTTGGTGTTATTTGGCAACATGGACTCAGAATTTAAGTAAAAATTAATTCCTGAGATGTCTCAGTTGGTGGGAGTGGATTAAGTCCACACATGTCCAATTTGGGCCAACAAGCGTACCTTCTAGGGGAGAGGACCTCGGTCCAGTATAGTTTTTTGGAGGAGAGTTATACTGAGACAATGAGTGGGATAAATTTTTTTTGAGGCTGTAAATGACAAATCCAACAGCTCGAAAGGTTATTCCCCTGGGAGATTGTGTTGGAAAGACTTATGAGATAGTTTTCCCTCAATCCTGGTGAATCTGCGCAAGTTAGAGCAGTGATAAGAAAAAGTAAAGGTGTCCACAAAGAACAGGAGATACTTGTATTCCTCAGAATGGGGCATTTGTGTGAAGTCTATGTGTCAGTCCCCTCCAGGTTGTGTGTCTCACCTTAGGATGGGCTGGGGGAGTTGAAGCGTTCTAAACCTTCCCCCAGAAGCATTCTGATAACATAAATCACAAGCCCTGGTGACTTCCTTCCTAACCCGTGACAGGCTAATTCCTAAAAAAGACTATCAGCTAAGGAGGTTAATGCATCTCTTCCCAAATGAGAGGAGTCATTTATTCCCTTGATGGTTTTCCACTGGGACACATGGGGAAGTATCACCTTTTGGTCTTGTGTCCATCATCTCTCATTATCTAGTTGGTAGCCTTTGTGCTGAGCCCAGTTATTTTCCTTTCTATATATTGGGGCCTTTGTTGGAAGATTGGCCCATGAGGGAGTAAGCCTACCCATATTGGGATGGCTTCCAAGGCTGCTTTTTTAGGCACATTGTCTGCTCAGTTGTTTCCTTCTCATGGCCTCTGCTTTGGATTACAACCACTTCTGTGGGCTCCAGTACTGCTCGCAAAAGATCAAGGATCTTTTGATGATGTTGTTTGGGGAAGATTTTGACAGTTAAAAGCCCCTTTTCTTTCCAAATGGTAGTATGAGCATGGAGAACAAGAAAGGTATACTTAGTGTCAGTGTAGATATTAGCTCCTTTGTCCCTTCCTAGTTTTAAGGCTCTAGTTAAGGCCATGAGCTCAGCCTTTGTGCAACTGTATGGGGGACAGACCTCCAGCTTCTGTGACCTGGTGAAGGTCTACCACAGCAATGGCTGACCCCTTTAATCCTTTTTTATAAAACTGCTGCCATCAGTAAACCATATATTATCTGGGTTATTGAAGGTTGGTCTTTTAAATCTGGCTTACTAGAGGAGACCTGTTCTGTGATTTCCATTCATCCATACAGATGAGTTAAGTTTTCATCTTCAGTTGGTAGAATAGCCAGGTTAAGAATTTGTCATAGTTTAAGGATCACCTCTGGAGTAAAGTATGATATTTAGGATGCCCTCCATGTAGCCATTGTGTCCTTTAATCTCTAGGACTCTCTGTACCTGGTGTGGAGTTTGTACTTCCATGGATTGACCGAGGGTTGATTTGGTGGCTTCCTTCACCAGCAGTGCAGTGGCAGCGACTGCCTTCAGATATCCCAGCCATCTGGCTGCCACTGTGTCCACTTGTTTAGAAACGTAAGCCACTGGCTGTGGGGTTGGCCCTAAGTTTTGAGTAAGTGCCCAGTGTGAAGGGCTTTTTAAGTTTAGGAATTCTCAGCACAGGGGTGTTGTGAGGAGGCTCTTTTTTTTCCATCCCTCGACTCTTATTTGTTGAAAAGCCTCTTGTGTTTTCTTGTTCATTTAAGTGGGTCAGCATCTGACCCCTTTAAAACCTCATACAGGGTCTTAGCTATCAGTCCAAACCTTGGAATCTAGATTTGGCAAAAGCCCAGTAAGCCTACAGACATTCTAAGCTGCTTTCTTTTGTTTGTAGTGGGCCCATGTGCCATATACCTTCCTTGCACTTCAAAGAAAGTGCCCTCCTTCGCAGTGTCAGAACATGCCCCAAATAGTTACTTCCAGTTTGGAAATTGGGCCTTTGTTAGGGCATCTTTATACCCTTGTTCTCCCAGGAAGTTTAGAACTCAGATGGTGTTTTTATCTGATTTGTCCTTACAGGGGCTCAGATGGTGTTTTTATCCGATTCATCCTTACAGATGAGTATATCATCTGTGTATGGAGAGGCCTGGTGGTTAAGGTGAGCTCTCTGAGTGCTCTGAGAAGAGCATTGCCAGAAGGGTTGAGACTGTCCCTGAAGCCCTGTTGCGGGACTGTCCAGGTGTACTGCTGAGTTACAATGGAAGATAGATTAGTCTATTTAAAAATAGACAAATACTGAGATTTTGGATGTAAGGGTATGCAAAAGAAAACATCTTTAAGATCCTAGACTGTGGGGGTGCCTGGGTGGCTCAGTGGGTTAAAGCCTCTGCCTTCGGCTCAGGTCATGATCTCAGGGTGCTGGGATCGAGCCCCACATTGGGCTCTCTGCTCAGCAGGGAGCCTGCTTCCCCCTCTCTCTCTGCCTGCCTCCCTGCCTACCTATGATCTCTCTGCCAAATAAATAAATAAAATATTTTTTTAAAAAAGGATCTTGGACTGTGAACCAAGTGGTGCCTTTAAGTATCTGGATTAAGATAGTGTTGAGTGTAGAGATTAGGTCCAGTGGAGGAATGATAGCCTCGTTTACAGCCCGGAGGTCCTGGACTGTCCAGTAGTTACCATTTGGCTTTAAGCTGGTAGGATGGGAGAATTGCAGGGAGACTGGCCTGAGACTAAGAGGTCACATTTGAGGAACTTGTCTAGTAAGGGCTAGAGAACTCAGTGGGTTTCAGGTTTAATGGGATACTGGTATTTGTAGGAGTAAGTATTTTAGTCCTTTAAGGTAATTTTTGCAGGTACTATAAATATTGTTTTCTTGGAATTCCTTTGTCCCATACCTGAGGATTAATTTGGTCCCAGATATGGAGGAAAATATTATCATGAGGATCTTCCTTGAGTGGGGGCAGGGGAGGGTGCAAACTAGCAGGGAAGAAGCCTCTTGTTTCTGAGAGGTTGAGAGAAGCTGCAAAGATGGATAAGAAATCTCTTCCTGGATGCATGTACCCCAATGTTTATAGCGGCAGTATCAATAATAGCCAAATTATGGAAAGAGCCCAAATGTCCACTGACTGATGAATGCATAAAGGAGAGGTAGTGGGGCACCTAGGTGGCTCAGACATTAATCGTCTGCCTTTGGCTCAGGTCATGATCCTAGGGTCCTGGAATGGAGCCCTGCATCAGACTCCCTGTTCAGCAGGGAGCCTGCTTCTCCCTCTCCTACTCCTCCTGCTTCTGTTCCCTCTCTTGCTGTGTCTCTCTCCATCAAATAAATAAATAAAATCTTTAAAAAATAATAATAAAGAAGAGGTGGTATATATATAAAATGGAATATTACTCATCATAAAAAAGAATGAGATTTTGCCATTTGCAATGATGTGGATAGAGCTAGAATATTATGCTAAGTGAAATAAGTCAGTCAGAGAAATACAAATACCATATGATTTCACTCACATGTGGAATTTAAGTAACAAACAGATGTTGGGGGGGGTTGTTGGGGAAGAAGAGAGGCAAACCAAGAAACAGACTCTTAAAATAGAGAATAAACTGATGGTTACCAGAGAGGAGGTAGGTCGGGAATTGGGTTGAATATGTAATGGGGATTAAGGAGGGCAAATGTTGTGATGAGCACTACTTGTTGTACAGAAGCACTGAATCTCTCGATTCTACATCTGAAAGTATTGCGTTGTTTGTTAACTAACTGGAGTTTAAATAAAAACTTGAAGGAAGGGAAGGGGAGGAGAGGGGGGTGGAGGGGAGGGATCCCTTTCCAACAGAGGGCTTGGGCATTCTGGCATGACCAGGAATTTATGAGTTACAGGATTGCCAATAAGCAATGTAGAGGTTGGATGAAATATTTTGATTTGAAATACTCCCTACAGTAAAGCATGCTTTGGAGGTCAGGGGTCTGGAATAGGAAGCAAGGATTAAATATGTAGCTCCTGAGTCTGAAATCTGACGGGCTTATTTGTCGCCTCAAGAGTCACCCATGGTTCTCCCTCCAAAATGTTGATGGTTTGTGGGAGCCTCTAGGAACCTCAGGCCCCATTAGTCATTCAGGGTCAAAACTGGTGAGGGATTAGATCTTAGCTCCCTTTGGACCCAAGAGCAGTCCCTCTTTTAGTGCCCCTTCCACACATAGGAGGTAGAGCATCTTTGGTGGCAGATGATTTGGGGGGAATTCTTGTTTATCCTGGTCCAACCTTCCACAGTAGAAATAAGCTTCTCTATCTGTGGTCTTTTGAGGGGTTGGTTTCGGCAGCCTTGAGGTGGATCAGGTGCCCTAATGGCAGCTAAAAGACTAGTATGTCTTTGTCTTCTTGTTCCTTCCTTTCCTCAGCCCGATCTCAGATGTTGAAGACAGAGAAAGCCTCATCTATGAGCTGGTTGAAGGGAGTTTGGGGCCTTAAAGTCATCTTTTGGAGCTTTCTGTGAGTATTTGGGGCTGATTGGCTTACAGAGTAGGCACCCTGGTAACTAATTGTCCTTCTGGAGTGTCTGGGTTATCAAAGGTTGGTCGTTTAAATCTGGCTTCAGTGAATTTTCACAGCCCTCCTACCAAATGAGACTGGAAGAGTGCGGGATTTTTGCCTGGCTCTTAGGTGATTTCCCTGGCCTTGTCATAATTTACTGCCTTGATGATATGTGTTTTCATGCCCTCTAAAAGGCATAGTACCATGTGGTCTCTGAAGGCTAATCCCTGCTTTCAAGCTGATAATCCCAACTGGGGTCTGTTGGAGGTACTGCTGTCATCCTACCAAATATTTGTTAGGCTGGGCAGCACCGTGAGCATCTGTATCGCTTTGCACTTCTTCCTGGATGTAGCCACAAAGAGAGAGAACAGCCGTTAGGTCCTTCCAGGTTAGATCAAAAGACTGAGTCAGGCTCCTGAAGTCCTCAGTAAATTTCCTGGGATCCGCAGAAAACTGCCTAAGTGCTCAGGGTGCTGCCTGAGATCTGACAGTGAAAAGGAACGGGTACTCTGTGGTCCCCCGAGGCCTACCCTCTACTTCCTGTAGGGGGCAGAGAAGCTCTTTCTCTTGCCCTGACTCTGGTAAAGGAAGACTGATTGGTTAGAGGTGGGGGGTGGGGTAGAGTTCCTTTGGCTGGAGTCCACCGCTTTAAAGTGTTGCTCTTGGTCTTGAGCTGTTCCCTGAAAGCCCAAAGTCTAAATGGACCTACCCTGTTGTGCATGTTTTATATTTGTTAGAGTCATCCCTCAGGGCTGTAAAGACCTGGACATAAAGGATCTCTGCCCATTATTCTAGTCTCTTACAGAAGAGATCAAGTTGCAATATAGTTTTACAGTTAAGACTACTATTTTCTGGCCCTACTTGCCCATGCTCCAGCTTATATTGAGGCCAAACAGTGCTACAAAAGAAGGTAAACTTTTTCTTTTTAGATTTTTTAATGAGAGTTTTTTTCCAGTGTTTCAAAACACATCCCAGAGGGGAGTCTTTGGGAATGGAGATGGAATTTCTCATTGGCTTCAGGGAGAGAGCTGACTTCTGTAACCAAAAAAAGGAGCAACTAAATAAGGGTTTACACTGTTAGAAACCTAGAGTCCTATTTTTCTGCAGAGAGTTAGCTCCCTCCTTCTAGTGAAACTGATAGGATCTCAGGTGGGAACTTTTCCAGGAGAGTTCTGATGGTAAATGAACCTTGGGCATCCCCAGCCTACTGTATCCTTGTCGCTCTTCCCCTGCGGCTGGCCTTGGTGTCCTAGAGCACCTTCTTCATCCCGGTGTCTGCAGTCTTGGAAGTGGAAGCCTTCCTGAAGACCCCAGTTATAGACGATGCTTGATAATTAGCTTTAATGCCTGGCATGAATACCTCAGGAGCGGGCGTTGTCATGACTCCATGATCTCTGAATATCCCATTGTCTTTGTTTTGATAGGCCTCTCAACAGTTGGTGACAAACACTGGCCTCAGGGCCAGAGGTCCCTTTGATTGTTTAAATATTTCTTTCTTTTTTTTTTTAATTGTTACCAAAATTTTTTTTTCCAGTGTTCCAAGATTCATTCCCCATTCCCCACACCCAGTGCTCCACGCTTTAGGTGTCCCCAGTACCCACCACCAGGCTCTCCCATCCCTCTACCCCCCTCCCTCCAAGTCCCTCAGTTTGTTTCTGTGTCCAAAGTCTCTGTTGTTTCGTTTCCCTCCCTAGATTACCCTAGTTCCCATTTACT
>PITA01005691.1:0-107859 GCA_004023965.1 Spilogale gracilis | reverse complement strand
ACTCAGCATAATCTCTTCCAATCCAGTCCATGTTGCTACAAAAGTTGGATATTCATCCTTTCTGATGGAGGCGTAGTATTCCATTGTATATATGTACCACATCTTCTTTATCCATTCATCTGTTGAAGGGCACCTTGGCTCTTTCCACAGTTTGGCAATTGTGGCCATTGCTGCGATGAACATTGGTGTACATATGGCCCTTCTTTTCATTACATCTGTATCTTTGGGGTAAATACCCAGTAGTGCAATTGCAGGGTCATACGGTAGCTCTATTTTTATTTTTTTAAAACAAACTAAGGGTCTTGGAGGGAAGGGGGTAGGGTAATGGAAAAACCTGGTGGTGGGTACTGAGGGCATATATTGCATGGAACACTGGGTGTGGGGCATAAACAATGAATCTTGGAACACTGAAAAAATAAAATAAATTTAAAGTAAAAAAAAAAAGAGAGAAAGAAAGGAAATGTGAACCGGGGTAAATCGGAAAGGGAGATGAAGCATGAGAGACTATGAACTCTGAAAAACAAACTGAGGGTTTTAGAAGGGAAGGGGATGGGGAGATGGGTGAGACCAGTGGGTATTAAGGAGGGCATGTATTCCATGGAGCACTGGCTGTGGTGCATAAACAATAAATCTTGGAACACTGAAAAATAAAATATTAGTTATTAAAAAAAAACTAAAATAAGAGCTGGTTACAGAAAGGAAAAATAATCTATTGGAACAGAAAGATTGTTCACTGGGGACATTAGATAATCTAATGTCTTCTGGAGAAGGCACCACAAAGACCAGTTTAAAGGTTGAATGTACTGGGGGGTGTCTTTAACTTATAAACTCAAATAAAAATTAGTGTGTTGCATGGTTTCACTTACTTGCGGTGCATGAGGGGTAACCTGGACGACAGTGGGAGAGGAAAAGTAAATGGGAAGTAGGGTAATCCAGGGAGAGAAATGAAACAACAGAGACTTTAGACACAGAAACAAACTGAGGGACTTGGAGGGAAGGGGGTGGAGGGATGGGAGAGCCTGGTGGTGGGTACTGGGGGCACCTAATGTGTGGAGCACTGGGTGTGGGGAACGGGGAAGGAATCTTGGAACACTGGAAAAAAATAAGTAACAATAAAAAAAATACTGTGTTGAAGAGACAGTATGTTACCCTATGATTCCAAGTTATATCATGTTATACAATAAGCTTCACATGGACAAGAATGTTGGTTAAAAAACTTTAGTTTCACAAAAAGATCAATTCACTAAAATAAACAAGTATAAACACTTCATATATGCCATAAGTTCTAGGCATTGGAAAAAATAATTACAACATATTTTGATCATATAAGAAATGCTAAGTCTGTAGAAGTAGTGATAGCATTTGTTTCTTTTTCCTGTTATTCTTGTCATTATTGATGTTATAATTAATTGTAGGTAATACATTGTGTGTTTCCTATTTGCTAGGTACCACTTATTGAACTGACAAACATGCTTATGCTAAATTTATCAATCAATCCCAAGACTACCTGCAATCTCAGTATCTCTAATTTACTCATTTACTCAACTGATCTCCAAAATATTTTTCTCCTCTTCTCAAATTTTTAGCCACAATTCCCATCCTTCATAAGTAGAAGCTGTCTTTGATTCTACTTGCACCATAAAATAGAAGAAATCCAAGGATAACTTACTTATATCACCTATGCTCTGCCTTACTTCCTGCTATTATAAATGAACTGGTCATGCTAACTCAAAAAATAAACCTCTTTACCTAAATAGGTTTCTATGCTCTCTCTCTCTGGAAGGTCATCTTCTGGAAGAAGTATCCCCCATTTTGTTCCTATTATCAATCTCCATTTATCCGCTCCATATATCTGTTCTCATAAAAAATGTACTTCTACTCTAATCATCTTTTCCACTTTCTCCTCTTCTATTTTACTCTGAATTCTTTTGGAGCACAACTTCATTGGAATTGCTTTTATTCAGGTCATAACCGATCTTTGTGTTGATAAATACGATGACCAATCGAAATTCTTATGGTCACCCAACAAGAAACAGCATCTATTGCAGTTGATTATACTCTAGTTTTGAAGTTTCCTCACTTCTGAGATATTATTTCTACTTACTCAATCAATCACAATCTCCTGTCTCACTTTCTCTCCAGCTGAACAGCTGCCTTAGTCTTAAATCTTTACTTCTACTTGAATTTGAACTAATCCTATGCTTTTAAATATTGTTTCTACTCTGAAGACTACCAAATTTAAACCTTCAATCCTTAACTCCAACCTGAACCCTGATTGGCTTCATATATCTAATTGACACTTCAAAAGTTTCTCAACAACTAAATTCTTGATTTCTCCTAGTCAATCTTGCCACTCAACAAGTTTTCAAAATCTCAGTAAGTAGAAATTCTAGGTTCATTTCCCTTGAAGTCAATTGTCTTATCTTTCATTTCACTTTCCCTTTTAATAGTCATCCTTTTCATAAGCTAAATCTTCTGTGTAAATATCTGACTCAATCCTTCTTTTCTCTCATTTGTAGATTCCTAAATTGTTTTCCTGCATACAATCTAGTTCCCTCTTATATATACCACACTATGGAAGTGTACATAAAATAGTGCACATGAAAATATACATCTTATCAAGTTATGTCTATACAGAAAATTCTTCAAAAGTTTCCTATTTCACTACAAACAAACCTGAAATGAGGCCATGTTCTGTTGATGAATCACACAGAATTGGGTAGTGTAACTTTTCTCCTACTGAAGTCATCTTTCCTAGAATTCTGCTATGAAAATATCATGGAAAAAGGCAAAGCAGTTCTCTTTGATGTTAAACATCAGAATCTATCCCTTTTAAGTAGGTATGTAATGCCTGAATATGCGATATTCAGTCAGTTTAGCTTGCTCACTTTCTACTGTGGCCTACCATTTGACAGTCACTACTTTTAGCACAAGTGTATGGAAGTGATCATAGATGTAAAGAGATAAAAAGCCTGATTAAAATTGTATGATTTCTATCCTCTGTCACTTGTGAATTGTTATTATTTTATTTTATTATTACAAAAATACATAATTAATAGCAACAAAATTTGTTAGCTTTGAAAGGTGTTCCTGGGTTAAGCGTGAAAGGAACCTGCAAATATTTGCTGTGAATGTTAAGATATGTCTTTCCCCCCCTTATTTTGTCTGAGAGACAAGAACCAGAATCAGATGAATTCTTTAAGCTATGCAATAATATTTCATTGTTGATAGTTAGCCAAAATGTTATCTGCATATGTTATGTTATCTGCATAACTAATGAAAAATCGTTGGTTCACTCCCCTAGTATAACAAGAAACCAGCCATGGAAAATTCTCTTGATTGTCAATTGTACATAATCTTTGACAGCTGACCAAATAGTCGTCTTTGAAACAGGACAATAGAGAATGTTCTTAGGAAGGCCTATTGTCAGTTATTGAATTTTTAAGCCTCATTTGTGGATACATTTTGAGCAGAAGAGTATTGTGAAAATATCTTTTTAAATGCCCCTATGACATCCTTGTTTCTGAGGCTGTAGATAAGAGGATTGAGCATGGGTGTGACAATGGTATAGAAGGCTGACACTACCTTGTCCTGCTCAGGAGTGTGAAAAGACTGGGGTAGAACATAAGTGTAGAAGGCAGCCCCATAGAAAATGCTGACTACGGTCAAATGGGAAGAACAAGTGGTAAAGGCTTTCTTCCGGCCTTCAGCAGAGCGCATTCGGTGGACAGTTAACAAGATGAGAGAGTAGGATGTTGAGATGATAGAGATAGGGATGAGCAACATGAGTACACAACAGATGTACATTAGGGTTTCATACAAGGATGTGTCAGCACAGGCTAGTCTGAGAACTGCAGGGATCTCACAGAAAAAATGGTTGATACTGCGAGAGCCACAATAGGGGACATTCATGGTGATGGGGGTGAGCAGAAAGCCATCCAGGGACCCACCAAACCAGGCACCAGCAGCCAGCAGGAGACACACCCTGCGATTCATCAGGACAGGATACCTAAGGGGGTTACAGACAGCCACATAGCGGTCATAGGCCATGAGACCCAAGAGGAAGAACTCTGAGCCAATCATGGTCAAGTAGAGGAAGATCTGAATGCCACAACCTATAAAGGAAATGGTCTTCTCTTTAGAAACCATGTCGACCAGAAGTTTGGGGACAGTAGTACAAATGAAAAGGGTGTCCATGATGGATAACTGACTGAGCAGGAAATACATAGGAGTATGGAGATGGGAATCCACCTGAATCAAGAATATCATGACCAAATTTGCAATTACAGCCACCACAAAAATAGCAAAAATAACAGCAAAGACAATTCCTGTAGCTGTATTGTTCACCAGAAGCCCCAGGAGGATAAAGTCAGAGTATAAAGTTATATTCTTCATTGAAATTGCCAAGGGTAGCCACAGAAAAACAGGAATCCACAAAGACCAGGAAGGAAAAGGAGAGAAGACACCTTCAGTATGGATGAAACTTAAAATGGAGATGACACCTTAGAGAGTGCTGGTTGTGCTGAAATTTTCCAAGGCAAAATGCTAGAGAAAAAATGAACAGACCAAGAGACAGATGTTAGGTTAGAAACTATAGATCTATTTCTCTTTGTCAGAGAACAACAGCTTTTTATATTGTGTTTATGTTCTTGCTACAAGATATTATGTTAACTTCATAGAATAGTTGATATTTTTTATACCTGGATTAGAGTTTAACTCTATCTTTCATATCACTCTCTTCATTTCTGGCATCCAGAATGTTGTCCAGTCTATACTAGCTCTAATTCAATACTGGTGGGGGTAAAGTACCATTGATTCACTTATTATTTGAATGGCTGAAGGCAAGCAAAATGAGTAATTTAGGAAGTATAGAATGTAAAGATTAAAAACCACCTTCTAAGTGTCTCCTCTATTCTCATTATTTCAGCTCTGACCTATTGGTTACCAAATTTGTGAGGGTTTATTTCCCATAATAAGCAATGTCCAACTCTTCAGACAACCAGCTGGGTGTCCTACAATTTAATATAATACTCAATACTCATACTATGTACACGGAGATAGTTTAATATCTCACTGGTTAAGGGCTTAGTCCAACAAAACTGTTCCCCAAGTCAAATACCAATTGCCAAATAGAGCTTATCATTTGGGCTTCTGAATCACTGGCTATAAATAGAAGGTTTTCATGACCTCATCCCTGGGTTCAAAAACTTTCTAGAGTGGAAAATATTTTAATTACTAGATGGACTAGCATTTAAGTAATGAACAACCAGGTAGAGGAAATACATGGGTTAAGATGTGTTGCAAAAGGCCAAGAGCTTCATTGCCCTCTCTGAATGGACAATCCTCCTGGCAACTCCATATGTTCCAAAGCTCTCTGAACCCTTTTTTTTATTTTTTACTTTTATGGATTTTCTATTATTTTGGCATGATTGATCACATCATTGTGATTTATTTGTTGGCAGTTCATAAATAAAATGTTCCAGCCATATTTCATCTAGGTTATTCTGGTAGCTTTTCTGCTATCTCCCTGCTCTCTCTTTCTGTCTATTTTTAGTCTAACCTCAGCAGAGCAAAGTGATATTAAAAATCTACATCAGAGGGGCACTTGGATGTCTCAGTTGGTTAAGTGTCTGCTTTTGGCTGAGGTCATGATCACAGGGTCCTGGGGTGGACCCCTGGTTTGGGCTCCCTGTTCAGCAGGGTACCTCCTTCTCCCTTTCCCTCTGCTGCTTCCCCTGCTTGTGTGCTCTCTCTCTCTCTCTCTCTCTCTCTCTCTCTCTCTCTCTCTCTCTCAAATAAATAAAATCTTTAAAAATTTTACATCAGAGCAGGTCAACTCCTGCTCACAGTTCTACTATGAAATTTCATATTTCACTTCAAGGCCTACCATATCGCAACACTTTAACCCTCTGAAATAATTTTCTGCTTCCTCCAGTGCATTTGCCCTGGTGCTGTAAATCCCATATGGCCTCCCTGCTAATCCTTTGTCCCCACTTTGTGTGTGCCTCCAGTCCACAGCTTTTGTCTCTGCTGAGACCCAGGCCTGGGTCTCCTATCCACACCTGTGACTGACACCTCATGTCATTCATTCAGGGTTTTATTTCAAGCCCATCTTCTCAGAGGGGCCTATTTTTATCAGTCTTGGTGACTATTGTTTTTATATTCCTCCATGCCACTTAACATATATATTAATTTCATTCTGAGTTTATTTCCTGTCACTGAGAGAGTGTCAATGTGAGTAAAACAGTTTTCCTATTTTATTTACTATGTGTTTCCAGAATATAAAAGAACGCCTGGAACATGGTAAATATTAATTGAATATTTAAATAAATTATTGTTAAATGTATATAATTTACTGACATGCAAATTGTTATTCTTTTTGCTCTTTAGGTGATTCATTTCTTGTAGAATTTCTTTAAAATTCACATGAATATAATCTATAAAATATGCTAAGGAAATTGAAAAATAAATTAAATTCCAGGCCCTTGTATTTATCTTCAAACCAAAATAAAATTGCCATAAGAGGGGGTATACCCACATTTTTTCTTAATTTCCTGAATGTATTTTATTGATCATTAAATTTACTCCTAAAAAGGATTAGAAAGCAGATGTTTCTTCTGGATAAGTGAGTTTTTTTCTTTTTTTCTCTCTTTCTTTCTTTTATTATTATTTAATTTTTTTTCAGTGTTCTAAGATTCATTTCCCATTCCCCACACCCAGTGCTCCATGCAATAGGTGCCCTCAGTACCCAGGCTTTCCCATCCCCCCACCCCTTCCCTCCAAGTCCCTCAGTTTGTTTCTGTGTCAAAGTATCTCTTGTTTTGTTTCTCTGCCTGCATTACCCTACTTCCCATTTAATTTCCTTCTCCTACTGTCTTCTATATTACCCCTTATGTACCACAAGTAAGTGAAACCATGTGAAACTTGACTTTCTCTACTTGGCTTATTTCACTCAGCATAATCTCTTCCAATCCAGTTCATGTTACTACAAAAGTGGGATATTCATCCTTTATGATGGAGGCGTAGCATTCCATTGTATATATGTACCACATCTTCTTTATCCATTCACCTGTTGATGGGCACCTTGGCTCTTTCCACAGTTTGGCGATTGTGGCCATTGCTGCTATGAACTTTGATGTACATATGACCCTTCTTTTCACTACATCTGTATCTTTGGGGTAAATGCCCAGTAGTGCAATTGCAGGGTCATAGGGTAGCTCTATCTTTAATTTTTTAAGGAATCTCCACACTGTTTTCCAAAGCAGATGCACCAGCTTGCATTCCCACCAACAGTGTAAGAGAGTTCCTCTTTCTCCACAGCCTCTCCAACACTTGTTCTTTCTGGACTTGTTAATTTTGGCCATTCTGATTGGTGTAAGGTGGTATTTCAGTGTGGTTTTGATTTGAATTTCCCTGATAGCTAGGGACACTGAACATTTTTCCATGTGTCTGTTAGCCATTTGTATATCTTCTATGGAGAAGTGCCTCTTCATGTCTCCTACCCACTTTTTGATGTGTTCCTCTTCTTTTTGGATGTTGAGTTTGAGTAGTTCTTTATAGATCTTGGATACCAGCCCTTTGTCTGTAGTGTCATTTGCAAATATCTTCTCCCAGTCTGTCGGTTGCCCCTTTGTTTTGTTGACTGTTTCCTTTGCTGTACAGAAGCTTTTTATTTTGATGAAGTCCCAGAAGTTCATTTTCTCTTTTGTCTCCTTTGCCTTTGGAGACGTGTCTTGAAAGAAGTTGCTGTGGCCGATGTCAAAGAGGTTACTGCCTATGTTCTCTTCCAGGATTTTGATGGATTCCTGCCACACGTTGAGATCTTTCATCCATTTTGAGTTTGCCTTTGTGTGTGGTGTAAGAGAATGGTCTAATTTCATTCTTCTATATGTAGTTGTCCAATTTTCCCAGCACCATTTATTGAAGAGACTGTCTTTTTTTCACTGGATGTTTTTCTGCTTTGTCAAAGATGATTTGACCATAGATTTGTAGGTCCATATCTGGACTCTCTACTCTGTTCCATTGGTCTATTTGTCTGTTTTTGTGCCAGTACCATGCTGTCTTGGTAATCACAGCTTTGTAATAAAGCCTGAAGTTAGGTAACAAGATGCCCCCAGCTTTGTTTTTCTTCTTCAGCAATTCCTTTGCAATTCGGGGTCTTTTTGGGTTCCATATAAATTTTAGGATTGTTTGTTCCAATGCTTTGAAGAATGTTGGTGGAATTTTGATCGGAATGGCATTGAAAGTATAGATTGCTCTCGGCAGTATAGACATTTTGACAATGTTTATTCTTCCGATCCATGAGCATGGAGTGCTCTTCCATCTTTTTGTGTCATCTTCAATTTCTTTCATGAATGTTCTGTAGTTCCTCTTGTACAGATTCTTAAATTCTTTAGTTAGATTTATTCATAAGTATCTTATGGTGTTTGGTGCTATAGTAAATGGAATCAATTCTCTGATTTCCTTTTCTATTTTTTCATTTTAAGTGTATAAGAACGCAACTGATTTCTCTGCATTGATATTGTATCTTGCCACATTACTGAATTGTTGTATGAATTCTAGTAGTTTGGGGGTAGAGTCTTTTGGGTTTCCCACATAGAGTATCATGTCTGAGGGAACATTTCTCAACCTCATAAAATCTATCTATGAAAAACCAACAGCGAATATCATTCTCGATGGGAAAAAACTGATAGCCTTCCCTCTGAGATCAGGAATTAGACAAGGATGCCCACTCTCAGCACTACTGTTCAACACAGTGTTAGAAGTCCTAGAAACAGCAATGAGACAACAGAAAGAAATAAAAGGTATCCAGCTTGGCAAAGAAGAAGTCAAAGTCTCTGTCTTTGCAGATGACATGATACTCTATACCCACATTTTCTAATAAGAAACTTAGTTCTAGGAAACAAAAATATTCCACAAGTTTCTACGATAAAACAGCAATACTAATTTTACATCTTAATCATTGATATTTCACATATACAAATTTGAGAGAATCACTTTCAATGACTTAAAATCAACACACTATTTTGGATACTGTCAGATGTCAGCATAAATTTTCAACACACAAGGGACTTACCATTTTCTCTCTTTTCTGAATCTGTCTATGTTATAATAGCATTTTGCTCACTGTGTCTCAATTACTGTGCATAAGATAACAGCACCTGCAGATGTTATTATCCATCCAGATATTGTATTGTGTATGTTAATAAACAGTTTGATTTCACCCTAGATCACACAGTTAAAAAGACAGAAAATCATTGTGAATTTTATCTGCAGTTTACATGTTTCTTATTAGCATAAAAATGTGTCTTAAAACATCTTTCTATAAATTTTGTGTTTTATATTTCATTAAACTTCACAAAGCTATGATACACTTAAATTAATGATAAATAAAACCAATTATACTAGGCAGAATCATGTCCTCACCTCACTCCAGGATCCCTGTATCCTAATTCCAAAACTGCGAATATGTTCCCTTATTTGGCAAAACTGATTTTGCAGATATGAATAACTGAAGATTATTCTGGAGGTGCCTGTTTGGCCCAGTAGGTTAAGCATCCAACTCTTGATATCAGCTCAGTCTTGTTCTCAGTGTGGTTTTACCAACAGAGACCCAAATGATTCAAACACTGGCATTAAAGATGCAAGGAATTAATTGAGTGGTCTCTAGAATCTGAAAAATTCTAAAAAAAAAAAAAAAAAAAGTTTCTCCTCCAAGGCCTTCAGAAATGAGTACAGTCCTCCTTAATCTTAGCCTATTATTACCATTTTTTTACTTTTGACCTCTAGAATGGAAAGATAATAAATTTGTGTGGTTTAAAGTTAGTGGTAATTTGATACAGCTGTCACACCAGTAAATAATTTTAGCAGCTTTTAAATAAGCATAATTGAGGCATATTGCTAATAAAAAATTAGCCAGTACCCATGCAATGCTTACCCTCTGCCAGTCATCTCTCCACATGCTCTGGCATTTTGTTGTAGTTACTTTTCACAGCAGTTTTCTAGGGTCAATTACTATACTTACCACTATTTTTCAGTTGGAGAAACTGAGACACAGGGAGGGCAAGTGGCAGATCTGGGCCTGGTTCAAGAAGCAGGACTTTGTTTTTCATACTCTCCACAGTTACATTCAACTGACCCTAATATATAATATCCTTTTAATCATCTGTTAAATTTAGAGTTGTCCAAGACAAGTCATAATAATACAGGCTGCTAAACCGTAATCACATTAAAAATGTTTTGAATTTCTGGTCGAAGTTTTCAACAAAGTTACAAAGTAAGAAATGAAGTTCATTATTTCCAAAAATATAAAGTGCTCTCTAACCCCTGAGCAATCTCTAAGAATCACATGTTTGCCTGTAGATGTCTGATTTCCTATTTTGATGTCCGGAGAGGAGGAAAAAAAGAAAAAGAAAAAAATAGTCCTCACGAAATGTAACCTGGGAACAATCCCCCAAACGTCTGACTCACAATTCTCACTGTTGAGGGCAACAACTTATCTCCAAGCAGACATAATAATGCTCACTCAATGGTCCTACTCCCAGTCTTTCACCAGTATAACCATCATTACATATGCAGCTCTATAAAGATTACACCATATTTCCTTTTGAAGATCCACATTTGAAAGAAATCCTCCATAATATGTGTCAGGGGGAAGAGGCAGAATTAACTCCTAAATAAATGACCTATGAGGACAAGGCTATTATAATTGAATGAAGAATATACAACAAAGACATTTCAAAAATTACCTGAAAGCGTGAACCCAAATTAACTCATTGTGGCATAAACTGAAATGTTACTAAAAAAAATCTTTTTAATGATTTATTTTTTTTAGTGTTCCAAGATTCATTGCTTATGCCCCACACCCAGTGATTTATAAATCTAAAATTGTGAGTGAAGTTGTCAAGTTTTTAAAATATAATCTCCCTCCTCTGCTGTATATATATTTTTAGTTACAGATGTTCCTAAACTTAAAAGAATGATAATTTTTAATATCTTGGGGGTGACTGGCTAGCTCAGTCTATTTGACATGTGACTCTTGATCTCAGGGTCATGAGTTCAGCCCCACATTGGATGTGGAGCCTACTTAAAAAATGTATAAAGTTAAAAAAAACATATAAAACAACATTAAAGGTAGACTTAAAGTAAAATACTAGCTCTGTGATCAGACCTCAAACCGGTTATGATTGTGTCCAACATAATACATCACTCTCTTAAACCAAAACCTCTCTACAGATGGAGGTATTTTGAGAGCTTCCCCATAGTTGATTTAGGTCATTGGTTCCAAAAAACAGACCTTTTCATGATTATTCCTTGAGTATAATCAGAGTTAGTTATTAAGTTTAGTATTATTGGAAAATCAAAGTGTTTTGGTCTCTGTTTCCAACCAGGTGGAAATCTCTGGGTTTTGTTGGTGAATCCATAAAAACAACTCCTACCACTCTCTCCCCTGAATATGTATGAATCACTGTGCACTTGGTGCTATGTTCTTCTAACTCATCTGTTGGTAAGGATATACAATGTGAAGTTGTTGGTATGACTGTAAACAGCCTGGCACTGGACATCCAAAGTTAGATGGTTGCAATTTAAGCTTGACACACTCTGACTCTTCCTTATAGTACCAGCACAAAAAAGCTTCCTCAACAGGTTGGATGCTTGGAGTACTGGTTATTTTCTCCTCTGTAGCATAGGCCACAAAGTATAGAAATGAAGTCTGAGCTGACAATTTTATTCATTTTGAACCTCTAGTTGACAGCTGAATTGTTTGGACATTGAATTTCAAGGGGGTGGTGGTGCTGATAAATTGCTGCTGAGAATGGGAATGAAAGAATTTTTGTTCAAGAGAGCACCAATTCAATATCAGGACCTTAAAAATAATGTCTATAAACTTCTGCTTGTGGGAAATTTTGTATGGAAATCAAGAGATAAGTGGGCAACATTAAAAAAATTTCACCTTGGTCTTGTTTGCAATAGTAGGAAAGCAAAAGGAATATAAGCATCTGCAATTAGACACAATTTATCTTTTAATATTAGAATTCATAGTAGAATTTCAAGCAACTATTGGGATATAAGGTGGATCTATATTCATGTGCATTACATGATAGTTTTGTTGTATTCTTAAGTGAAAAAAGTGGCACATTTACAATTTCCTTATCATATATATGTATACATATCAATAATGTATATATGATAGGTAAATATATATTTATATACACATATAACTATATATATAGTTTAATAGTTATACTTATGGACATATATATGCATATATGGAATTATGAAATAAATCCATTTCTACTGATGGTGGAGATTCAAGTGACATCAGTTTCTTCTGGATCATATTTTCTGTCTTCCTATAAGTATAAATTATATGTGTAAAAAGAAATTAAGTCAAAGGATAAGCTTCTTATTTAAAACTTGGGCAATTAATACATATAATTTTCCATATGTCAGTCTTTAAATACTAGGAAAATGACTAAGCTGGCATGAACTTACACCAGAACACTGCTTGCATCAGCTCCCAAATCTGAAAACAAAATTCATCAAATTCCTCCCTACTGTTAAACTTTGTACTACAAGATGCTACCTGAAATAAATCTTTATGGTCTTAAAATATGCATGTTAATCATTGTGAGCTAAATTCAGAGGGACTTACTAACATACACACATCAAAGGGTCAAAAAATATAAATTTTTAAATACATAAGGTATTAGAAAATTAAAATGGTTATCAGAGAAAGGAAAGATACATACAAAAGAATGCCCCCAAATAATTGAGACTTAACATTGGTATATGTAACTCCAATTGCTAATTTAAATTCCCCAGTTTTCTAAAATCACTTCAAACTCTAAGATGCCACTTTATCCATTAATTCTGATGCAGTTTAATCTGATACTTAGAAAGAATCTATACCATAATGGCCTGGGTGAAAATCCAGAATCTACCACTTATTAGCCATTTGACACCAGGGAAGTCACTCCTCAAATTCCTCACTAGCCAAAAGGACATCAGAGTAGCCCCTTTCCTCAGGATTGTTATGGAGGGTGTGTAAGGCTCTTATAACAGTACTGACACCCTAATGATGCTATCAAAGTATTGAGTAAAAATTGTAGGATCTCCCCTTACTGAAAACAAATAACTCTCCAGTTTGGTAACTGTGGTGAGAAAATATGTCTAAGAGTAAGAAAACAGTATTAATTTCTAAATTTTAAAATTGCCAGTGCATAATCTTTATTTTCATCACTTAAATCCCTTTACTCCAATTTTCCCTATATTTACGGCAGACATGATGGTAAAAGTGATTGTAAATTTTATAAATTTTAGATTATAAATTTAAGATTATAAGACTATTTATTATTATGCTCAGTTAGCAAACATTTAATACATCATTAGTTTTTGATATAGTAATGATTCATGAACACTACATCCAAAGCATATATTTTTAATAAAACAACAGCACTGGACCAGTTATCTCTCTTGATACCTGTTTTGCCACTTAATATATACACAGCATATAATATTCTTCTTAAAATACACATTTTTACAATCTCTCAAATTAGAAAGAGCCATCATATGCAGGCAGTTCTGAGTTTGGTTCAATTTATGTTATTTTTTTTCTCATGAATGCAGTTTCCCACACAATTTACCTAAGGAGGCAAGGAAGTGGCTGTCTCTACTGCTGTTTCATCAGCTCTGCAGAAGCTAAGTTCCAGAGACATGGATTTAAATATATTTAAACATGTTTCCTGATTTTATCTTTTTTTAAAGATTTTATTTATTTGACAGAGAGAAACACAGCCAGAGAGGGAACACAAACAGGGGAAGTGAGAGAGGGAGAAGCAGGCTTCCCGCTGAGCAGGGAGCCCGATGTGGGACTCAATCCCTGGTCTCCAGAATCATGACCTGAGCCAAAGGCGGTCCCTTAACCAACTGAGCCACCCAGGCACCCCTGATTTTATCTTTCTAAGTTTGTTGGATATTAATTAAAATCACTATTCATTGCGGTTAAACACTGGAAATTCAGGAGAAGAACAATTTTGATATCAATTGAAATATATAATCCTAAACCTCATTTTAACATCTTAGTTTTCAACTAATATGGAAAAAGAAGCATCTTTTGGTCACCTCAACTGAGCAAATGCCTACCTCTGACACATACTTCCTGCTCAAAAAGGAAATGGTTATCTGTGACAAATATAGCAAAAGCCAGCTATGTTTTCTTTGCAGGAGCTACAATTTTAAAGCATTTAAATAGAAATGACATCAGAATTGGTGATGGAAATAATTTAGGTATAATTCTTTTGCTTCCACCTTCATCTTTGATGTGTAATGAAATATGAGCTTATAAAAGACTCCTAATTCTATTTCTCTACAGTTTCTAGTACAACTCTTCAAGCTTTGGATTCCCAGGAGAAAGGGGAAAATTACAAAAAAAAATATTATTTTTAAATTTTTATTTAAGCAATCTCTGCACTCAATGGGAGGGTCAAACTCATGACCGGGAGATCAAGAGTTGCATGCTCTTCTAATTGAGCCAGCCAGGCTCCCCTAAACCCAAGTAATTTTGAATACTAATTCTGAAATAAAATAGTTTTCATTTATTCAACTTTTAGCACATTTTGTATACCAGGGATACTTGGAGCTTGAGGTACCTCAGATCAAAATGAAGATCCCTGCCCTTTCTTATGTAGTAAGTAAAATGTATATAATAGAATGAAGTTAAAATCTAATCAAAGAAAATGAAATAAAGCAATGAGGGATAATCAAGAGATGATGCTGTAGTTATGGATTTATCACCTTTATGTCCCTAATTAATGCGGAAACCAAAGAGATGTAGTAGAATGGAAACCTTAAATATTTTCTTAAAATTTATGTATTTGGGATTTTGAAAGAAAAACTCCCTGAGTTATTTCTTAAATATTTGGCAAGACCATAGTAGGTATGTGTTATGCAGGGTTAACATAATCTATACTTGACACAACAGCTGAAAAAATACTAGCTGCATATTATGAAATAGCTTTTTGTTTTAGTCAAGGGGGACATTTTCATACCATAAAATTATATATTACATTGGTCCTGCCTCATGAAAATAACTTCTGTATAGTCAACATCTGAAGTTTTGAATATTTATTTAACATTGTTATCAGACTTATTAGCAGGACCTTTTCAAGGTGATGAATCAACTTGGCAAGGATGTACTGACACTTTCTAGGCAAAAGAGATCTGTATTCATTTCTTCACAGTAAGCGATTTCTAAGTATTTTCAGTTTTCCTTATCAACCCTTTATGTCTAAAAACTTCTGGGTATTTAATAAAATATTTAATAATTAAACTTTATACCACCCATTATTATAATTTTTACATTATATAAATATACATTTTAATTTTTGAGTAAGCAAAACAAATCTGTGGAAGCAAGAGTTCAATTAATTTCATGTCCATGTCACTCACCTGTAGAAAGATACCAGAGAGTGCATGACTGCCCTTCAACATGCATCATCAAGTCCTTTGTAGACCAGCCTAGCTGGTGTCCAGCAGAGGATGAATACGGGTTTTATCAACATGTCATTCTCAGAGGAATTTTTTTCCCCAGTTTATCACTAGAATTAATAAGCTGAAAGCTGCTCATTATACCACATGCTTCTGTTCTTTGGAAATTGTTTGTCAATTAATGACAAGATTTGGCACAAAAACATAAGAAAAAACTCAGAGAATATGGTTCCAAGGCTCCCATCTGCCTCTTGCTAGTGAGAGGCAATATTTTCTTTGTTCTGAACATCAGCTTCCCCAACTCACATGGGACTAATTACTTCTGTACATACTGGGAGGACTTTGAGCAAATTTCAGAATCAAAACCAGGTAATACATTTAAATATGATTTGGAATTTGGAGAATTTTCCCTTCACTTTTAACACAAAATAAAAAAAAATATCTGGTTTGTGCAAGTATAGAGTTGGTAATTTAAATTTCATTTAAAATTATTACAATTTATACTCTTATTTCACAAGTTAATAGAATGTGTTTTTCATAAAGAAGAAAATATAGTTACCACAAATTATCTAATATAAAAATTTACTAACATTACTGGGGAACATCCCTGGGCATCCCTTTTAAGAGAGGGGAAAAGATACCCACTGTATACCTAAAGCAATTTTAAAGTAATTATATTAAAGTATACAACAGAAAATGCAAAATTTAGAAGAGGCATGATTGATAAATCATCACAGAGTAAATACATAAAAGTCACCACTTAGGTGGAGGTGTGGCCTCAGGAAAGGTCCAGTACATCATTTAAGAAAATAAATGGACACCTGTGTGGCTCAGTGGGTTAAAGCCTCTGCCTTTGGCTCAGGTCATGATCTCAGGGTCCTGGGATCAAGGCCCAGGTCGGGCTCTCTGCTCAGCAGGGAGCCTGTTTCCTCTGCTCCCTCTGCCTGCCTCTCTGCCTACTTGTGATCTCTCTCTGTCAAATAAATAAATACAATCTTAAAAAAAGGGAAATAAACCCAGTATTAGACTAATTGAAGTGGCAAGACAGTAAAGACTACAAGTGTCTAGTACTTCAAATGAGAAGATGTCACATGTAGACATCAAGAAACATAAATATTCATGGAATCATCATACTACAATAAGAACATAGTATTTTTTTCAGTACATATTCACAGAAATGACTTATCCAATAAATAATTCAAAATAGTTCTTATAAAAGTCTCTATGAGTTAAAAGGAGCACAGAAAAATGGCTCAATAAAATCAGGAAAACAACACACAAACAAAATGAGTTCTTCAAAGGTAGAAGTTATAGTAAATTAACAAAGAAAAATTGTGGATCTGAAGAATACAGAAGGAATGAAATTAAAAATTCAAAAGAGAACATTAATAACAGACTTGATCAAACAGAGAACTTGTGAGCCAAAGGTTATTTGAAATTATCTAGCCATAATAGAAAAAAATAATGACAAAAATTGAAGACATCCTATGTTAATTATAAGAAATCATCAACTGAAAAAAAAACTATGTATTTTTTTGTGTCCCAGAATGAAAATATAGAGGGTCAGGAAACTTAATCCAAGTTCATGGAGCTCATGAGTCCCCAGGCTTATTATTTAGTAACTTAAATAATAAATTGTTACTTAACTTATAATAAAATGGCTAAAATCAAACAGTAAATTTTAAAAACTGGAAGAGAAAAAATACATATAAAAGGAATCCTCATCAGTGGATTTTTATTTTATTTTATTTTATTTTTGTTTTTCTTTATTATTATATTATTTTATTTTTCAGTGTTCCAAGATTCATTGTTTATGTTCCTCACCCAGTGCTCCATGTAATATGTGCCCTCCTTAATACCCATCACCAGAATCACCATCCCCCACCCCCTCCCTTCCCAAGCCCTGTTTGTTTCTCAGAGTCCACAGTCTCTCATGTTTCATCTCCCTCTCTGAATTACCCCATTTACCATTTCCTTTCCTTCTCCTACTGTCATTCATATTACTCCTTATTCTCCACAAGTAAGGGAAAGCATATGATACTTGACTTTCTCTGCTTGGCTTATTTCACTCAACATAATGTCCTCCAATCCGGTCCATGTCGCTACAAAAGTTGGGTATTCATCCTTTCTGAGGGAGGCATAATATTCCACTGTATATATGCACCACATCTTCTTTATCCATTCATCAGTGGATATTTTAACAGAAAACTTGCAGGCCAGATAAAGTAATATATCCAAAGTGCTGAAAGGAAAAACAAAACAAAACAAAACAAAACAAAAAACTGCTAATGAAGAATACTTTAACCACCAAATGTGTTTTTCAAAAATGAAAGTGGTAAAGACATAACAAGAAAAATAAATAAAATTCAAGGAGTTCATTACCACTAGCCCTGCTTTACAAGAAAATTTAAAAAGGATATCTTTAAGTTTAAATAAAAGAACACTAATAAGAAACTTGAACACATTTGGAAATATAAAAGTTAGTTCTAAACATAATTGCAGGGGCTCCTGGGTGACTCAGTTGTTTGGGTGACCAACTCTTGATTTCAGCTCAGGTCATGATCTCAGGGTCAGGAGATTGACCTGGAGTTGGGCTTCATGCTCAGTGGGAAGTCTGCTTGATATTCTCTTCCTTTTTGTCCCTCTGTCCCTCCCAACTCATGCATATGTGATCATTCTCTCTCAAATAATAAATCTTTTTTTAAAAAAAAGATTTTATTTATTTGACAGAGAGAAACACAGCCATAGAGGGAACACAAGCAGCGGGAGTGAGAGAGGGAGAAACAGGCTTCCCACAGAACAAGCAGCCCAATGCAGGGTTCGATGTCAGGACTCTGGGATCATGACCTGAGCTGAAGACAGAGACTTAACTGCTGAGCCAGCCAGATGCCCCTCAAATAATAAATCTTTAAGAAAATAAAGATAATTGCATAATCAAAGTACTATAACATTGTAATATAATGGTATGTTATCAGTTAACTTAAATATAACAAGAAAATTTAAAGAAAAATATTTCAAAATAAATAAAAATACTATAACTTGATAACAAATACATAATATAAAAAGTGTATTGTGGTATCAAATTCATAATATATGGCAAATGAGAATAAAAAGGTAGAGTATTTCTATGTAATCCAAGATACGTTGTTATTACCTTAACAGACTGACATACCTATAAGATGTTTATGTAAGCCTCAGGGTAAACAGAAAACAAAACTTTACAGTTGATTAAAAAAAAAACAACAACAACAGAAAAGTGAACCAAAGCACACCACTATGGAAAATTGTCCTTCACAAAGGAAAATAGAAAGAGAAGAAAAAACAAAGGAAACATAAATCAGGAGAAAGCAATTAATTAGATAGCATTAGTAAGTCCGTAAATACAAATAATTACAAATAGTTATTGTAAATATATATGGATCAAATTGTCTGATAAGCATGGAGAAGCTAAATGGACAAGAAAAAAAAAGATTAAACTATATGATGCCTAGAAAAGACTCACTTCAGCTTTAGGAAAACATGTTGTTTCACAGTGAATGGAAAGAAAAAGTTATTCCATACAGATGGAAACTAAAAGAGAACAGGGGAAGCTATAATCATACTCATCAAAATAGGTCTAAATAAAAACTATCTAAAGACACAGAAAAGATCAATGTAAAATATACAGAAATAATCCATCAATACTATATAACAATGGTAAAGATAAATGCACCCAACATTGGAGCAACCAAATATATTAAGTAAATTCTAAGAGGTAAAGAGAGAAATAAACAATGCTACAATAATAGTAACAGACTTTAATAAGCTATTAAATACTAGAAGCATTTGTCAAGACAGAAAATCACTATGGAAATATTAGGCTTAATTATGCTTTAGAACAAAATAACTCAGCAGACAAATCCATCACAATCCATCCACAGTAGGAGAATACACATTCTTCTGAAACACACCCTAAACATTTTCCAGATTATATCATATGTTGAATCACAAACAAGTCTTACTAAATTTAAGATTAAAATCATAAAAGTATTACTTCTGACCATTGCCGCTAGCCACCTGCATGGTCAATTAGGTGATTGCCCTCTGCAAGGCATGGAACACCCACCCTCCCACAAAGTGTGAGGAGTTTGCATGGGCCAGTAGTTTCTCCACCCTGCTTGTTTGCCATTCTTTGTACAGAATGCTGGACATTTAAAAACCATGTCTGGTATATAGCAAAATGCTTTTGTTTCTACTTACCATCATTAAAAATAGTTTAATCTCAGATATCCTGCAGCTCTGTGGAGGAGATTGTCAAGGCTCTTAAATGGTTAAATAAAAGGCTTAATATAAGAAATAAAACTGTACTAACAAGGACATTGCCACACACACAAAGAATCCATAAATAAGAGTTCTGCACCCAGTCATGAAAAACAGGCTTGAACAAGTGCTTTTACCTTTGCAAAATAAATTATCTTTCTCCTTGATGCCAGACTAACTTTTGGTCATTGGTATTAATAATGTAGCTAAAACTTTGTACAGAATTCATCTAAGAATTGCCTTCTTGTTTGTAAGAGCTGCTTAAAAAAACACCATATCATTAGTCTACCCTTTATCGTCTAGGCACCAAGTGTAAGAAACTGTAAAAAACCTTACTTAATAACATGTCCTTGGTTTGGTTTAGGGAGTTAACTCTGAACTGTAAATAGGGGCACCTGCAAAAACATGTTTCACTGTGATCAAAGTGATCAAAGTGATAAAAGCACTAGGTTTCTCTAACAAAGACACCGTGTAATCAAAAATCACTCTCTGTAAAAAAAAAATTTTCTTCATGAGAATCTTTAACTTGCCTATAAATAAAGGCATTGAGAGCCAGCAAGGCAGAGATGCCTGGCAGGTGATAGGAAAAGAATCCTTGGGGCTCTCTCATTTCATATCGCCGACTCCATCACCACCTTCTGGAAGCCCAGACTGTTGCTGGGGTTGGCCCCCTGGCAGACCATTATGGTATGAAAATAGAATAAACAATATGAGAAAATGTTGGGACCTCCTGGCGCCCGCTAGTTTGCGGCCATTAGTGGAAGTCAGCTGTGGTGGCCTCTTAGGTTTCTCCAGAATACTTCCGCATATGTGACCTAGCTGAATCTTCCAGCCCTGGGCTCTTAGCCAGAGGGCAGACTGGGGAATTTAGCCCCACCCAGCAGTCGGGCCTGGCCTGAAATCAGCCTAAGGCCTTAGTGATAGCCACTAATGAGCTCCTATTGGCCCCTCCAACTTCTTTTACTCCCTTTTTTCCTCTCTATATAACGGTGTCTCTGATACAATAAAGCTGAGATTGCTGCGCCTTCATGGCTGACTCAACTCCCGGCTCAGTGTGGTTTCTTTCTCAGTTTCAGGGGGGTGGCTGGGCCAACGACACTTACCATCTCACTCAGCCCCCAGAGGGTAACAGGCTGGTCCAGTTATCCCTCCCCCATACCAGTGTTGTGGAGAGAGCAACAAGAAAAGGTGGAAAATCCATAAATATGTGAAAACTAAACAACATGCTTACAAACAATCATGGATAAAAGAAAAAATCAAATGTGAAATCAAAGAATATCTCAAAGCAAGTGAAAGTGGAAATAAAACATACCCAAACCCATGGGACCCTGCAACAGAAACTTAAAGAGACATTTATAACAGTAAATACATCTATTAAACATTATAGAGAGTGATATAACTAAGATGGCAACACAAGTTATTTCCAATTTACTTCCTTCCACAAGAACAAGGAACAGCTATTCAAGGGGAAGACAGCACTGAGAAAATCTTACAGAATAGGGGGAGGCTGAAACATTCTGGTGGAGTCCAGCTTTGGCTGAACCAGGAGTCCCTGAAGGAAGGACGATGTCGGCGAATGAATAATGAGAGAGCCCCAAAGATTTCTTTCGATCACCTGCCAGGCATCTCTCTTGCCAGCTTTCCGTGTCTTTATTTATAGGCAACAAGTTATAGATTAAAAGGAAACATCTTTTACAGTAGATGATTTTAGAGAATTCAGTGCATTGATTAATGAAAAATATTTTTGAAGGTGTATGTGTCTACAATTTATGTCAAATTCCTCAACCAAAACAGGGATAGGATTGATCAGTAAGGTTTTTTATATTTTCTTACATCTTGTTTCCAGGCAATAAAGGATAGATTAATCATGTGGTATATTTTAAGAAGGTCTTACAAAAAGAAAGAAAATAACAAAGTAATTAAAAGATTTAGGTGAGTTAGTTACATACAAAGTTATGGTTCTTTTTTTACTTTAAAATTATTTTATTTTTTCAGTGTTCCAAGATTTATTGTTTATGCCCCACACAGAGTGCTCCATGCTATACATGCCCTCAGTACCCAGCACCAGGCTCTCCCATCCCTCCACCCCTTTCCCTCCAAAACCCTCATTTTGTTTCTGAGCCCAAAGTCTCTCATGTGTCATTTCTCTCCCCGAATTACCCTACTTCCCATTTCCTTTCCTTCTCCTACTGTCCTCTATATTACCCCTTATGCACCACAAGTAAGTGAAACCAGGTGATACTTGATTTTCTCTACTTGGCTTATTTCACTCAGCATAATCTTTTCCAATCCAGTCCATGTTGCTACAAAAGTGGGTTATTCATCCTTTCTGATGGAGGTGTAGTATTCCATTGTATATATGGAATACATCTTCTTTATCCATTCATCTGTTGAAGGGTACGTTGGCTCTTTCCATAGTTTGGTGACTGTGGCCATTGCTGCAATGAACATTGGGGTACATATGGCTCTTCTTTTCACTACATCTGTATCTTTGGGGTAAATGCCTAGTAGTGCAATTGCAGGGTCATAGGGTAGCTCTATTTTTAATTTTTTAAGGAATCTCCACACTGTTTTCCAAAGCAGCTGAACCAACTTGCATGCCCACCAACAGTGTAAGAGGGTTCCTCTTTCTCTTCAGCCTCTCCAACAGTTGTGGTTTCCTGTCTTGTTAATTTTGGCCATTCTGACTGGTGTAAGGTGGTATCTCGGTGTGGTTTTGATTTGAATTTCCCTGATAGCTAGTGATTATGAGCAAGCATTTGACAAAATACAACATCTGTTCCTGATCAAAACTCTTCAAAGTATAGGGATAAAGGGAACATTTCTCGACCTCATAAAATCTAATTATGAAAAACCCACAGCGAATATCATTCTCAATGGGGAAAAATTGACAGCCTTTTCTCTGAGATCAGGAACAAGACAAGGATGCCCACTCTCACCACTACTGTTCAACATAGTGTTAGAAGTCCTAGCAACAGCAATCAGACAACAGAAAGAAACAAATGTATTCAACTTGACAAAGAAGAAGTCAAACTCTCTCTTTGCAGATGACATGATACTCTATGTGGAAAACCCAAAAGACTCTACCCCCAAACTACTAGAACTCATACAACAATTTGGTAATGTGGCAGGATACAAAATCAATGCACAGAAATCAGTTGTGTTCTTATACACTTACAAGGAAAAAATAGAAAGGGAAATCAGAGAATCGATTCCGTTTACTATAGCACCAAAAACCATAAGATACTTAGGAATAAACCTAACCAAGGAGATCAAGGATCTGTACTCGAGGAACTACAGAACACTCATGAAAGAAGTTGAAGAGGACACAAAAATATGGAAGAGTAGTCCATGCTCATGGATCGGAAGAATAAACATTGTTAAAATGTCTATACTGCCCAGAGCAATCTATACTGTCAATGCCATTCCGATCAAAATTCCACCAACATTCTTCAAAACGTTGGAACAAACAATCCTCAAATTTATATGGAACCAAAAAAGACCCCGAATCGCTAAGGAATTGTTGAAGAAGGAAAACAAAGCTGGTGCATCATGGATACCAGACTTCAGGCTTTATTACAAAGCTGTGATTACCAAGACAGCATGGTACTGGCACAAAAACAGACATATAGACCAATGGAACAGAGTAGAGGGTCCAGATATGGACTCAAGAATCTATGGGCAAATCATCTTTGACAAAGCAGGAAAAAATATCCAGTGGAAAAAAGAAAGTCTCTTCAATAAATGGTGCTGGGAAAATTGGACAGCTCCATATAGAAGAATGAAACTAGACCATTCTCTTACACCACACACAAAGGCAAACTTGAAATTGATAACAATCCTCAATGTGAGGCAGGAATCCATCAAAATCCTGGAAGAGAACATAGGCAGTAACCTCTTTGACATCGGCCACAGAAGCTTCTTTCAAGACACGTCTCCAGAGGCAGAGGAGACAAAACCGAAAATAAACTTTTGGGACTTCATCAAAATAAAAAGCTTCTGTACAGCAAAGGAAACAGTCAAGAAAACAAAGAGGCAACCCACGGATTGGGAGAGGATATTTGCAAATGACACTACAGACAAAGGGCTGATATCCAAGATCTATAAAGAACTACTCAAACTCAACATCCAAAAAGAAGATGAACACATCAAAAAATGGGCAGGAGACACTTCTCCATAGAAGATATACAAATGGCTAACAGACACACAAAGTTATAGTTTAAGCTATGTTATTAAAAACTGCCCAGGAGTCAGTCTGTCTGGCATATTAATCATCCTACAGAAAAGTGTAACTTATTTTGCAAAAGTGAAAGTGCTTGTACAAGCCTCTTTTTAGTGAGCATCATGGGGGACTTTGTTTATAGATCCTCTGCATGCAGGGCAATGCTCTTACTAATACATCAATATTTTTATATTTAACCATTTATTTGACCATTCAAAAGCCTTGGCAATCTCCCCACAGATCTGCAGGGGATTTAAAGGTAAAGTGCAAAAAGTACACTCTCTTGAATATATCTAACGACTGCAAGGTTTTTGGGTTTGGCTTAGAACACCCTGAGGCCCTGTCAAGAATATTATGCTTTACTTTTAGGATAAAGACTAATCAGTGAAATGAGAAGATGCCAGTTTCACACCATCCGCAGGAGTGAGGCTCAGACTGGCCTTTCCTCACTGTGACCACATCAGGCCTACTGGGGTTATTTTCTGGCAACAGGAGCTGTGCTTCTATTGCTACCTTCTCACTGAGACTTATGGAAGTCAGTGAGTTTTCCCATGAGGAAGGATCTGTGCTTCTGCTGCTATCTTCCCCATCAGCGTGTGAGACCAGGTGGCTCCCAGCAGGATTCAGAGCTGTTGCTTCCAATTTCACAAGAAAACTTCAGATCTCAACCATAGCACCTGAGCTCAGTTGCAAAGCAATTTACTCAGGAAGGTGCTGCCTTTGACCTGAGTTTCTTAAGATCCAGATTTCTGTTTGGACAGGAATGTAGGGTTTTTCAACCATGAGTTGTGACCTTTGGATGATGATGATTGGAGGAAGGACCCTGTCATTGGGTCAACAAAACCCATGCAGGTCCTGCTATTTCCCAAAGTCCCCAGGGAGGAGATTGGCAGTGTGGGGATCCACAGGTGTGGATCCATGGGGTGTTCTTGGGCAGGTAGGATTCCCCCTGTCCTCTGGAGGCCCGTCTTCTGTCTCTTTCTCCCCACATCCATATCAGACAGGAAAAGAGGACAGCAGGGCAGGGAAGAGGTGTGAACTTGGTCCCGTAGGTGAGATTGCAGCTGGCTCCCATTTTGTCACAGAAATGGGAGGTCTTCTGAAAGTGGAGAGGTAAGACTCCCTGTGAAAACTCAGTGAGTTTCCCATGACACAGGAGCTATGCTCAGACTGCCATCTTCCCCATGGTTGCTTCATCAGCTTGCGGAACTGGGCAGCTCCTGACAGCATTCCCCTGTACTGCAAGACAGGGAAAAACTACATTAGAGGGGTCAGGAAAGCAGCTCCGTTCTGACTGCATTCCCCCTTACTCAGGTCAATACAGAACCTCACTGAGAGAGTTCCTCTAAATCTATTGTCCTCCAGCAGGAAAAGAGAGTGAAGGATTGACTTTCAGCTTTCCAGTCCTTTAGGTCATTTGGAGGATCTTTCACACTGGTCTTTCATCACAGGGATTGTAGGAGAAACTATGCAGCTTGATTACTGAAAATCTAGTTGTGATGAAGCAGGGTGGGGAACTAACAAAAACCAGTACTCAGATACTAGCACACCAAGTTCTTACCTGCTGTGCCCAAGTAGAAGTCCCAACCACCAGTTATTTATTTTTATTTTTTTTATTCAAAGATCTTCTCTTTTTTTTTATTGTTACTAAAATTTTTTTCCAGTGTTCCAAGATTCATTCCCCATTCCCCACACCCAGTGCTCTGCGCTTTAAGTGTCCCCAGTATCCACCACCAGGCTCTCCCATCCCTCCACCCCCCTCCCTCCAAGTCCCTCAGTTTGTTTCTGTGTCCAAAGTCTCTGTTGTTTTGTTTCCCTCCCTAGATTACCCTAGTTCCCATTTACTTTTCTTCTCCCACTGTCCTCCAGTTTACCCCTCATGCACTGCAAGTAAGTGAAACCATGCGATATTTGACCTTCTCTTCTTGGCTTATTTCACTCAGCATAATCTCTTCCAGTCCAGTCCATGTTGCTACAAAAATTGAATATTAATCCCTTCTGAGGAAAGAGCCAAGGTGCCCATCAACAGATGAATGGATAAAGAAGATGTGGTACATATATACACCAGTTATTTTTTATCTGGAGAGATAACGTGGTGGTACAGCCTAACCAGGGAAGCAACTGGGATACAAGTAGCTCAGGACCTCAAACAATAGCCTTTTTATATCTGGAGCCTGGCCTGACCCCACCAAAACCAGGGAGCTGAGTGACAGCCTGACTCATTCCTGAATATAGCTCCTGAGTTTGCTGGAATGCCTTAAAATTGCATAGTTCAGCAAAATTCAAGCACAGAGTAGGGTAGGCAGAATTGATATTCACAGAGTAAAGCCAGTGGCACCATTCAACCAAGGAACCTGGAGAGTGATTTGGCTTGAGTCAAGACCATAAACAAAGAGCCTTTAGTGTTTATAAGTCAGTTCTCTCACACTTACCAGTGAGGGGAAGTAATTCATAGCCCTATCCATTGCTGAGTATAGCTCTATACACCTCCAGACCAGAAAACCTGATGGAACATTTAGGAAGCCTCTTAGACCTGGTCTTCCTGTTCTTGTGGGAAAGAACAGGACCTAAATCTAGTCTCACCCACCAGTGAATGCAGCTCCAGTCTTCATCCAAGCCAAAATATAGGCTGAAACTTCTGGAAAACTGTGTAACTCAAAATATTTGAGCAGAATATAATAGGAAGAAATGAAAATACTGAAAACAGATACAGGGGTCTCACTTGACCAGGGTTTTTCACCTTTAGTCAAGACAACAAAGAGACTTGGCAGCCTTGGAGGCAGTTTTCTTGCTCTACCTGTTTAGGAACTTGATTTAAAGTCCAACCCACTTCTGAAAAGAGCCTTCAGTACACCTAACCAGGGGACTTAAGGAAAGCTGCTTAGCCCATCCAACAGCCTTGCTTAGAATGCTATCTGAACTCAGAACACAGCCTGTGGCTTTTACCATCTTCAAAACAAAACCATAAATTCTACTTGCCAGGAATTTTGTTGTAGTCTTGATTTACTTGAATCTCCAAACACAGCCATGTAGTTCCTGGGTTCCCTTTTGGCATTCCGCCAGCCAGTCATAGCCCTGACTATTGCTGAATATAATACCAAAATCCAGTAATACTGACCAAAAATCAAGACCACCACTGAACCCATTCTACAGCCTTGTTAGATGGGCATCCAACCAGCAATCCCATTCATCTGTTCTCAACAGCAGCACCCAACCACTGTTCTTAAAGTTCAGGATGCAGCCTTTCTCTGCAATAGACCCTGATAGCAAACTCCACCACCCAAATATGTTACTAGCAGAATTGTCAAAAAATCTGAACTGAGCTGACTGCTGAAAAACTGTCTCTGCCAAAGTGAATCTGTAAAGTCTGGAAAAATAAGCTACTTAATTACATGTAGATATTAACATCAGAAATCCACAAATATAAAAAATCAACAATCATGAAAAATCAGGTAATCATGACACCAACACAAAAAAGAGCAAGCAAACAAACAACCTAAAATATCCCAATAATGGATTATAAAGAAAAAGAAAAGGGTGTCTGTGAATGTTTAAACAAAGAATTAAATATTTTCTTCTTAAAGAAGTTTAGTAAACTGTAAGAACATACAAACAACCAAGTACAATTAGGAAAACAGTGGATAAAAGAAGTTCATTAAAAAAGAAATAGAAAAATAAGAAAACTAGAACAGAAAAAATACAATGGCTGACCTAAAGAATAAAATAATAAGTTTCAAAAGCAGACTTAACCATAGAGAAAAAAGAATCAGTGTCCTAAACAGGATATTTTAAATTATCCAGTTAGAGGAATAAAAAGAAGAGTAGATTTTTAAAAAAGGATAGAGAAAGCCTTCAGAACTTTTGAGACACAGTCAAAAGAAATAACATCAACATTATGGGAAATAGAGTGATAGAAAGGAATAGAAATTATATTTAAAGCAATAATGGCTGAAAATTTTCAAACTCTAGGGAGAAAAATGAACACTCAGATCCATGAGGCCCAAATAAGTTGAACCCAAAGATGGCAACACCAAGACAGAAATAAATAAAATGGAAAGCACAAAAACAATAGAAAAGGGTGCCTGGGTGGCTCAGATGGTTGGGAATCTCCTTTCAATTCAGGTCATGGTCCCGGGATCCTGGGATCAAGTCACACATGAGGCTCCCTGCTCCTTAGAGAACCTACTTCTCCCTCTGCCTCTGCCTTTCTCTGTCTCTCATGAATAAATAAATAAATATATTAAAAAATAGAAAAGATGAGCAAAACTAGGAGTTGATTCTTTGACTAGATAAGCAAAATTGACAAATCTATAGCTAGATTAATCAAGAAAATAAAAGAAAGGACCCAAAGCAGCATAATTATAAATCAAAGGAGAGACATTATGACTAATTCCACATAAATGCAAAAGATCATAAGAATCGCAAGTGAAAGGAGGGAAAACTAAATGGGAAGAAATCAGAGAGGGAGAGAAACCCTGAGAGACTCTTGAATCCAGGAAACAAACTGAAGGTTGTGGAAAGGGAGGTGGTTGAGGGGATGGATAACTGGGTGATGGGTATTAATAAAGGCACATGATGTGATGAGCACCAAGTGTTATATACAACTAATGAATCATTAAACACTACATAAAAAACTAATGATGTACTATGTGTTGGGTAATTTAATTTAAATAAAAATACAAATAAAATGAATGAACACAATAAAAAATCATAAGATGGTACCATAAATAGCTATACACCAACAAATAGAATAAACTAGAGAGAACTGAAAATGTATTAGAAACATACAAAATGCCAAGACTGAATCATAAAGAAAATAAATTGTGAATGGTAAAATTATTAGTAAGGAAATTAAATCTGTGATAAAATATTCCCAATGAAAAAATAATTCCAGGACAAGATAGTTTCATGGGTGAGTTTTCCTAAACATTTAAAGAAGAATTCATGCTAATCCTTCTCAAAATTTCCAAAAAAAATGAAGAGGAAGGAACACTTGCAAAATTATTTTATGAGTCTAGCATTACCCTGATACCAGGGTGTCTTCAGAAAAGAACATTAAAAAAAATGAGATACCACCTCACAACAGTTATAATGGCCAAAATTACCAGGACAGGAAACAACAAGTGTTGGAGAGGCTGTGAAGAAAGGGGAACCCTCTTACACTGTTGGTGGGAATGCAAGCTGGTGCAGCTGCTTTGGGAAACAGCGTGGATATTTCTTAAAAAATTAAAAACAGAGCTACCCTATGACCCTGCAATTGCACTACTGGTGTTTACCCCAAAGATACAGATGTAGTGAAAAAAAGGGTCATATGTACACCAATGTTAAATGCAGCAATGGCCATAACCACCAAATTGAGGAAAGGGCCAAGGTGCCCTTCAACAGAAGAATGGGTAAAGAAGATGTGGTCCATATGCACAATGGAATATTATGCCTCCATCAGAAGGGATGAATACTCAACTTTTGTATTAACATGGACAGGACTGGAGGAGATTATGCTGAGTGAAATAAGCCAAGCAGAGATATTCAAATATTATATGGTTTCACTTCATTGTGGAGCATAAGGAGTAACATGGAAGTTTTTAGGAGAAGGAAAGGAAATGTGAACTGGAGTCAATCAGAGAAGGAGGCAAAGCATGAGAGACTTTGGACTCTGAGAAACAAACTGAGGGTTTTGGAAGGGAGTGGGATGGGGAGATGTGTGAGCCTGGTGGTGCGTATTAAGGAGGGCATGTATTTCATGGAACACTGGGTTTGGTGCATAAAGAATGAATCTTGGAACACTGAAAAAATAAAATGAAATAAATTATTAAAAAAGAAAAGACCTACAGATCAATTTTACATATATATATAATTTATCAATAAAACAATTTATCAATTTATCAATAAAACACAGCAAGCAGAATTAAAAAACTCTTTAAAAAATATCTATCATAGGGGTGCCTGCATGGCTCAGTCATTAAGCATCAACCTTTGGCTCAAGTTATGATCCCAGGGTCCTGGGATTGAGCCCCCCATTGGGCTCCCTGCTTGATGGGAAGCCTGTTTCTCCCTTTCCCACTCCCCCTGCTTATGTTCCCTCTCTCACTGGTCTCTCTCTTTCAAATAAATAAATAAAATTAAAAAAAATATCTACTATGCTCAAGTGGGATTTACAGCTAGTATGTAAAGATAGTGCAGGTTATACAAATCAATAAATGTGATATATCACACTCATAGATGAAAAAATATATGATCATCTCAATAGACTCAGAAAAATTATATGACAAAATTCATCATCTATTTATAATAAAATCTCTCAACAAATTAGATTTAGGAGAAACATTTCAACATAATAATGGCCATATATGGCAAGCCCAAAGCTAACATCACAAATAATGGTGAAAGGTTGAAATTTTTTCCTTATTGAGGAAGAAGACAGGGTTATGATTTCATTACTATTCATTATAATACTGGAATACTACCTAGTGCAATCAATTAATTAAAAAGATATCAAAGATATCACAATTGAAAAAGAAGTAAAATTGACCCTATTTGCAGATAATATGAGTTTATATATAGAAAACTAGTAAGTCTCCACAGAAAACTGTGAGATCTAATCAGTAAATTCAGTAAAGGTGAAGGATAAAAATTAATATAAAAATCAGTATGGTTTCTATGTAATAAACTACCTGAAAAAGAAAAAGAAAACAATTCCATCTCAATGTCATCAATAAGAATAAAGCATTTAAAAATAAATTTAACCAAAGAGGTGAAATATCTATACAATGAAAAATTCCAGACTTTAATTGAAGAAATTGAAGAAGACACAAATAAATGGAAAGGTATCCAGTATTTATGAATTAGAAGAATTAATATTGTTAAAGTGTTCCTACTACTGAAATTTATATATTCAATGTCATCCATTTTTAAAAATTTATTTATTTATTTGCGAGAGAGAGAGACAACATGAGAGGGGGAAAGTCAGAGGGAGAAGCGGATCCCCTACTGAGCAGGGAACCCGATGTGGGACTCAATCCCAGGACTCTAGGATCATGACCTGAGCCAAAGGCAGTTGCTTAACCAACTGAGCCACCCAGATGCCCCAATGTCCTTATTATCAAAATTTCAATGGTAATTTTTACAAAAGTACATACAAATTGTCATAAAATTTGTTTGGAACCAGAAAATACCCCAAATAGCCAAAACAATCCTGGAAAAGAACAAAGTATAAGGGCACCTGTGTGGCCTGGTTGGTTAAGCATATGACTCTTGATTCCACCTCAGGTCATGATCTCATGGGTCATGGGATAGATCCTGGGGTCAGGAGCCACACTCAGTAGGAAATTTACTTGGAGAACTTCTCCCTTTGCCCCTGCATCCACTCAGGTGCTTTCTTTCTCTCTCTCTCTCTCTCTCTCTCTCTCTCTCCTCTCTCTCTCTCTCTTTCTCTCTCATCAATTAATCATTAGTTTTGATGTAGTGTTCCATGATTCATTATTTGTGTATAATGCCCAGTGCTCATTACAACACATGCCCTCCTTAATAACCATTCTTTTAAAAAATGTCTATTTAAATTTGATTAGTCAACATATAGTACATCATTAGTTTCAGATGTGTGTTTAATACTTCATCAGTTGTGTATAACACCCAATGCTAATCACATCATGTGCCTTAGTTAATTCCCATCACCTAATTACCGTATCCCCCCACCCATCTCCTTCCAGCAACCCTCAGTCTGTTTCTAATAGTTAAGAGGATCTCAATGTTTTTCTCCCTTTCTGATGATTTCCCATTCAGTTTTACCTCCCTTCCTCTATAATCTTCTGTGTTGTTTCTCATATTCCGTATATGAGTGAAATTATATTATAATTGTCTTTTTCTGTTTGACTTATTTTGCTCAGTAAAACACCCTTCAGGTCATTCATGTCATCGTAAATGGTAAGTATTGATTCTGATGGTTGAGTAATATTCTATTACATATATATACTATGAACATTGGGGTTCAGATGTCCCTTGCAATCAATACATTTGTATCTTTGGGATAAATATCTAGTAGTGCAATTGCTAGGTCATAGGGTAGTTCTACTTTTAACTTCTTGAGGAACCTCCATACTGTTTCCAGAGTAACTGTACTAATTTACATTACCAACAGCGTAAGAGGGTTCCCCTTTCTCTTCATTGAGACAGTTGTAATCCCCTGTATTGTTAATTTTAGTCATTCTGACTAGTGTGAGGTGGTATCTCATGTGGTTTTGATTTGTATTCCCCTAATGGCAAGTGTTAAGGAGCATTTTTTTTTATGTGTGTATTGGCCATTTATATGTCTTCTTTCTTTTTTTGTTTTGTTTGCTTTTTAAAATTTTATTTATATAATTGACAGAGAGATACACAGTGAGAGAGGGAACACAAAGAGGTGAAGTAGGAGAGGGAGGGATAAGCAGGTTTCCCACTGATCAGGGAACCCAATGCAGGGCTCAATCCCAGGACCCTAGGATCAGGACCTGGGTCAAAGGCAGATGCTCAACAACAGAGCTACCTAGGTTTCCCTATATGTCTTCTTTGGAGAAGTGTCTGTTTTTTTTTTTTTTCACTTCTTCTGCCCATTTCTTGACTGGATTATTTTTTTGGGGGGGTGGTTGAGTTTGAGATGTTCTTTATACATCTTGGATACTATCCCTTTACCTGATATGTTATTGACAACTTCTCCCATTCCGTGGGTTGTCTTTTAGTTTTGTTGATTGTTTTCTTGTGAAGAAGGTTTTACCTTGAAGAAATCCCAATAGTTCATATTTGCTTTTGTTTCTCTTGCCTTTGGAGACGTGTCTAACAAGAAGTTGCTGTGGCCAAAGTCACAGTGGTTTCTGCCTGTGTTCTCCTATATGATGTTGATGGATTCCTATCTCACAGTGAGGATTTTCATAAATTTTGAGTTTATCACTGTGTATGGTATAAAAAAATGGTCCAATTTTATTCTTCTAGTAGTGAATATCCTATTTCCCAACACCATTTGTTGAAGAGACTGTCCTTTTTCCATTGGATATTTTTTCCTGCTTTGTTGAAAATTAGTTGACAGTAGAGTTGAAGGTCCATTTATGGGTTCCCTATTCTGGTCCATTGATTTATTTGACTGTTTTTGTGCTAGTCCCATGTTGTCTTGATGATCAGAACTTTTTAATGTAGTTTGAAGCCCATCATTGTGATGCCACCAGTACTGGCCTTCTTTTTCAACATTCCTCTGGCTATATTTTTTTTGGGTTCCATAAAAATTTTGGGATTATTTGTACCATCTCTGTGAAAACTGTTGGTGGTATTTCTATAGGGAATACATTGAATGTGTAGATTGATTTGGGTAGCATAGACATTTTGACAATATTTAATCTTTAATTACTCTTTCTTCTGTCTCATTGTTATAGTATAGAAATGCAACTCCTTTTGTGTATTGATTTTACATCCTGCCAAGTTGCTGAATTCCTGTATGTGCTCTCACAATTTGTGGTGATGTCTTTTAGGTTTTGCACACTGAATGTCGTGTCATCTGCAAAGAGTGAAAATTTGACTTCTTTGCTGATTCAGATATCTTTTATTTCTTTTTGTTGTCTGGTTACTGAGGGTAGGACTTATAGTACTATGTTAAATAACAATGGCAATAGTTGACAGCCCTACCATGTTCCTGACCTGAGGGGAAGGACTCTCAGTTTTTCCCCATTGAGAATGATATTTGCTGTGGGTTTTTCATAATTTGCTTTTATGATATTCAGGTATGTCTTTTCTATCTCTACACTGTAGAGAGTTTTAATTAAGAAAGGATACTTTATGTTGTCAGACGTTTCTCTGTATCAGCTGAGATTATATGGTTCTTGTGTTTTCTTTTATTAATGTAGTGCATCATATTAATTGTTTTATGAATGTTGAAGCACCATTGCAGCCCAGAAATAAATCCTACTAGGTCGTGTTGAGTAATCAATTTAAGGTTCTATTGAATCTTATTGGTTAGTATCTTGGTGAGAATTTTAGCATCCATGCTCATCAGGAATGTCAGTCTGTAACTCTCCTTTTTGGTGATGTCATGGTCTGGTTTTGTGTACAAGGTAATTCTGGCCTCATAGAACAAATTTGTGTGTTTTCCTTCCATTTCTATTTTTTGAAATAACTTCAGAAAAATATTATTTTTTCTTTAAATGGTTGGTAAAATTCCCTTGGGAAACCATTCAGCCCTGGACTTTTCTTTATTAGGAGATTTTTGATTACTGCTTCAATTTCCTTGATGGATATAGGTCTGTTCAAGTTTTCTATTTCTTCTTGTTTTTGTTTTGGTAGTTTGTAAGTTTCTAAGAATGCATCCATTTCTTCCACATTGCCTAATTTGGTGGCATACAATTGCTCATAATATGTTCTTAAGACTGTTTTATATTTCTGTGGTGTTGGTCATGATATCTCCTCTTTCATTCATAATATTATTAATTTGGGTCCTTTCCCTTTTCTTTTTGATAAGTCTTGCTAGGGGTTTACTGACTTATTAACTCTTTCAATGAACAAGCTTTTAGTTTCATTGATCTGTTCTACTGTTTTGGTTTCTATTTAACTTATTACTGCCGTTGTTAGTATATAAGAATGCAACTGATTTCTGTGCATTGATTTTGTATCCTGCCACATTACCAAATTGTTGTATGAGTTCTAGTAGTTTGGGGGTAGAGTCTTTGGGTTTTCCACATATAGTATGATGTCATCTGCAAAGAGAGAGAGTTTGATCTCTTCTTTGCCAAGTTTAATACCTTTTATTTCTTTCTGTTGTCCGATTGCTGTTGCTAGGACTTCTAACACTATGATGAATAGTAGTGGTGAGAGTGGGCATCCTTGCCTTCTTCCTGATCTCAGAGGAAAGGCTGTCAGTTTTTCCCCATAGAGGATGATATTTGCTGTGGGTTTTCGTAGATAGATTTTTATGAGGTTGAGAAATGTTCCCTCTATCCCTATACTTTTTTTTTGGTTTTCTTTTTTTTATTGTTACTAAAATTTTTTTTTCCCAGTGTTCCAAGATTCATTCCCCATTCCCCACTCCCAGTGCTCCAAGCTTTAGGTGTCCCCAGTACCCACCACCAGGCTCTCCCATCCCTCCATCGCCCGCCCTCCAAGTCTCTCAGTTTGTTTCTGTGTCCAAAGTCTCTGTTGTTTTGTTTCTCTCCCTGGATTACCCTAGTTCCTATTTACTTTCCTTCTCCACTGTCCTCCAGTTTACCCCTCATGCACCACAAGTAAGTGAAACCATGCAATACTTGACTTTCTCTTCTTGGCTTATTTCACTCAGCATAATCTCTTCCAGTCCAGTCCATGTTGCTACAAAAGTGGGATATTCATCCTTTCTGATGGAGGCATAGTATTCCATTGCATATATGCACTGCATCTTCTTTATCCATTCATCTGTTGATGGGCACCTTGGCTCTTTCCACAGTTTGGCAATTGTGGCCATTGCTGCGATGAACATTGGTGTACATATGGCCCTTCTTTTCACTACATCTGTATCTTTGGGGTAAATGCCCAGTAGTGCAATTGCAGGGTCATAGGGTAGCTCTATCTTTAATTTTTTAAGGAATCTCCACACTGTTTTCCAAAGCGGCTGCACCAGTTTACATTCTCACCAACAGTGTAAGAGGGTTCCCCTTTCTCTGCAGCCTCTCCAACACTTGTTGTTTTCTGTTTTGTTAATTTTGGCCATTCTGACTGGTGTAAGGTGGTATCTTAGAGTGGTTTTGATTTGAATTTCCATGATAGCTAGTGACGCTGAACATTTTTTCATGTGTCTGTTAGCCGTTTGTATATCTTCTACGGAGAAGTGCCTCTTCATGTCTCTTGCCCATTTTTTGATGTGTTCATCTTCTTTTTGGGTGTTGAGTTTGAGTAGTTCTTTATAGACCTTGGATACCAGCCCTTTGTCTGTAGTGTCATTTGTAAATATCTTCTCCCATTCTGTGGGTTGCCTCTTTGTTTTGTTGAATGTTTCCTTTGCTGTACAGAAGCTTTTTATTTTGATGAAGTCCCAGAAATTCATTTTCGCTTTTGTCTCCTTTGACTTTGGAGACGTGTCTTGAAAGAAGTTGCTGTGGCCGATGTCAAAGAGGTTACTGCCTATGTTCTCTTCCAGGATTTTGATGGATTCCTGCCTCACGTTGAGGTCTTTCATCCATTTCGATCTATCCCTACACTTTGAAGAGTTTTGATCAGGAACGGATGTTGTATTTTGTCAAATGCCTTTTCTGCATCAATTGAGAGTACCATGTGGTTTTTCTCTCTTCTTTTATTGATTTGTTCTATCACGTTGATTGTTTTGTGAGTGTTGAACCACCCCTGCATCCCTGGGATAAAACCCACCTGGTCATGGTGGATAATCTTTTGAATGTATTGTTGGATCCTGTTAGCAAGGATCTTGTTGAGAATCTTGGCATCCGTATTCATCAGCGATATTGGTCTGAAGTTCTCCTTTTTGATGGGGTCTTTGTATGGTTTGGGGGTTAGAGTGATGCTGGCTTCATAGAAAGAGTCTGGAAGTTTTCCTTCCGTTTCTATTTTTTGAAAGAGCTTCAGGAGAATAGGTGTTATTTCTTTTTTGAATGTTTGGTAGAATTCCCCAGGGAATCCGTCTGGGCCTGGACTCTTGTTTTTGGGGAGGTTTTTGATCACTGCTTCAATCTCATTACTAGATATAGGTCTATTCAGATCGTCAATGTCTTCCTGTTTCAGTCTTGGTAGTTTATAGGTTTCTAGGAATGTATCCATCTCTTCTAGGTTGTTAAACATGTTGGCATATAATTGTTGATAGTAATTTTTGATGATTGTTTCTATTTCCTTGGTGTTAGTCGTGATCTCTCCCCTTTCATTCATGATTTTGTTAATTTGGGTCTTCTCCCTTTTCTTTTGGGTTAGTTTGGCCAATGGTTTATCGATCTTATTGATTCTTTCAAAGAACCAGATTCTAGTTTCGTTGATGCGTTCTACTGTATCTCTAGTTTCTGATTCATTCATCTCTTCTCTAATCCTATTATTTCCCGCCTTGTGTGGGGGGTTGGTTTAATTTGCCCTAATATTTATTATTTTTCTTCTCCTGCTGGTTTAGGCTTTATTTGTTTTTCTTTCTCCATATATTTTCGATTTGAGGTAAGCTTGTGTATTTGGAGGCTTTTCTAATTTTTGAGAGACTTGAATTGCTATCTACTTCCATTTTATTTATTTTTATTTTTTTTAAGATTTTATTTATTTACTTGACAGAGAGAAATGCAGCAAGAGAGGGGTCACAAGCAAGGGGAGTGATAGAGGGAGAAGTAGGCTTCCCACTGAGCAGGCAGCCTGATGTGGGGCTTGATCCCTGGTCTCCAGGATCATGACCTGAGCCAAAGGCAGTCACTTAACCAACTGAGCCATCCAGGTGCCTCTAATTCCATTTTATCACGGGCTTTTGTATATCCCCAAAGTTTTGAAAAGTTTTATGATTTTACTTTCATTTTATTTAAATAATTTTTTAATTATTTTTTAATTTTCTAATTGACCCATTCATTCTTTAGTAGGATACTCTTTAACTTCCAAGTCTTTGAGTCCCTTCCAAATTTCCTTTTGTGATTGTTTTCCAGTTTCAAAGCATTGTGGTGTGAAAAGATGCAGAGAATAATCCCAATATTTTTATATAATTTGAGACCTGATATGTGACCTATTCTGGATTAAGTGATATGATCAATTCTGGAGAAAGTTCCATGTGCATTCAAAAAGAATGTGCATTCTATTGCTTTGGGATGGAATGCTCTATTTATGTCTGTGAACTCTATCTGGTCCAGGGTGTCATTCAAAGCCCTTCTTTGTTGATCTTATACTTAGATGATCTTTCTATTGTGAGTGGTGTGTTAAATTCCCCTAATCTTATTGTATTATTATCAATATGTTTTTTTAATTTGGTTATTAATTTGTTTACATAACTATACGATCCCAAGTTAGGAACACAAATATTTATAATTATTAGATCTTCTTGTTAGCAAGACCCTTAAATTATGATATAGTGTCCCTAGACAAAATCTAATTTGTCTGATATGAGGATTGCTACCCCAGGTTTCTTTTGATGTGCACTAGCATGATACATTTTCCCCCACCATTTCTTTTTCAATGTGGAGGATATTTAGGTCTAAAATTAGTCACCTGTAGACAGCATGTGGTTGTGTCTTGCTTTTTTATATGATCTAATATACTGTGTCTTTTTATTGTCACATTTACATTCAGAGAAACTATTGAAAGATGTGAGTTTAATGCCATTGTATTACCTGTAAAGTCACTGTTTCTGTATATTGTCTCTGTTTCTGATCTATGTAACTTTTGGACTCTCTCTTCACTTACAGGATCCTCTTTAATATTTCTTGCAGGGCTGGTTTAGTGGTCATGTATTATTTTTTCACCTTGTCCTAAAAGCTCTTTATCTCCTTTTCTATTTTGAATGACAGTTTTGCTAGATAAAGTGTTCTTGGCTGCATTAATTTCTCATTGAGTACCTTGAATATATCATGCCAGTCCTCTCTGGCCCACAGGGTCTCTGTGGATAGTCTGCTGCTAGTCTAATGTTTCTACCCCCTGTAGATTCAGAACCTCTTGTGTTGAGTTGCTTTTAGAATTTTCTCTCTCTCTCTCTCTTTTAAAGATTTTATTTATTTATTTAACACAGAGAAACAGCACTAGAGAGGGAAAACAAACAGGGGGAGTGAGAGAGGGAGAAGTAGGCTTCCTGTTGAGCAGGGATCCTGATGCGACCCTCGATTCTGGGACTCCATGAACATGACCTGAGCTGAAGGCAGATGCTTAATGACTGAGTAACCCAGGAACCCCTAGGATTTTCTCTTTATCTCTGTAATTTTCAAGCCTTACTATTATATGTCAGGGTGTTGATCTATTTTTATTGATTGTGGGAGTCATTCTCTCTACCTCTTGGACATGAGTACATGTTTCCTTACCCAGGTCAGGGAAGATTTCAACTATGATTTGATTAAATATATTTTCTGTCCCTTTCTCTTCTTTCTTCCTCAGGGACCCCAATAATTCTAATACTGTTTCATTTTATGGTATCACTGATTTCTCAAAGACTCCCATCATGGTCCATTAGTAATTTATCTTTCTTTTCCTCACCTTTCTTCCTTTCCATCAACTTGTCTTCTATGTCACTGACTCTCTCTTCTGCCTTATTTACCCTAGCTGTTAGAGTATCCAATTTAGAGTGCATCTCAGTGAAAGCATTTTTAATTTTGGTCTGATTAGAATTTATTTCTGCACTAAGAGAGTCTCTAATGTCTTTTATGCATTTTTTCAAGCCCAGCTAGTAACTTTATAATCATTATTCTAAGCCCAGCTCTGATATACTTATAACAATTACACCTGTTGCAGGGAGAAATAACTCAGGTTCTTTCTTTCATTTTGCATTCTTCTTTCCAGTCATTTTGCCCAGAGAAGAATGGATGAATAAGAGAATAATCTCAATAATATCAACCACTACCCAAGTGAAATACACATTTAGAAAAATCCAAAGAGGTCAGAAACCAATATATAAAAGGGGGGAAAAAAAGGAAGGGTAGAGAGAATATTATCTCCCATGTGGACAAAACAAGATGATCCACTTGGCCTGGAGTGTATTTTGGTCTCTATGTTAGAATACACTAACTCCCTTTAAGGCAAGCAAAAGAGGGGCACCTGGATGACTCAGTTGGTTAAGCCACTGCCTTCAGCTCAGGTCATGATCCTGGAGTCCTGGGATCAAATCCCATATCTGGCTCCCAGCTCCACAGGGAATCTGCTTCTCCCTCTGACCTTTTCCCTTCTCATGCTCTCTCTCTCTCTGTCTCTCTCTGTCTCTCTCTCTCTCTCAAATAAATAAATAAATAAATAAATAAATAAATAAATAAAATATTAATAAAAAGAGGAAAGCAAAAGATATATGTACAAAAATAATGTTGATTACAGCAAAAGAAAGCCAAGAATGAAGAATGTATTTATAAAATGTAAATATAAAAATGAAAGTTAAAAAAGACTCAAAGAGTTGTTAAAACAAAAAACTAGTTGAAAAGAAAAAAAAGTAAAGGAAAAATTTAAATGGAAAGATAAACAAATCATAAGAAAAACAAACAGAGAAACACAAAATCTTTATACTATTTTTCCCTAGAACTGGAGTTTTGCAGTCCTGTGTGCTCCATAAAATTGGTATTTCCTCTTGTTTTTTTAAGATGCTTTTGAGTACTGCTTCTATTTCTTTACTAGCTATTGGACTGTTTAGATTTTCTTCCTCTTCCCATTTCAGTCTTGGTAGTTTATACGTTTCCAGGAATGCACACATTATTTCCAGATTACCTGCTTTGCTGGCATATAGTTGCTCATAATGTGTTCCTACAATTTTCTATATTTCATTGGTGTTGGTTGTGCTCTCTCCTCTTTCATTCATGATTTTATTAATTTGGGTCCTTTACCTTTTGGATAAGTCTGGTTTATTGATCATATTAATTCTTTCGAAGAACCACCTTCTAGTTTTGATGAGCTGATCTACTGTATCTTTCTGGCTTGTATTTCATTGATTTCTATTCTAATTTTTATTATTTCTCATCTCCTGCTTGGTTTGCCTTATTGGTATTCTTTCATAGGTCTTTAAGTATAAGTTAATCTTGTGCATTTAAGATTTTCCTAATTTTTTGAGAGAGGCTTGGATGGCTGCTGTATTTCCCCCTTAGGGCAATCTTTGCAGCATCCTGTAGGTTTTGGACCCATATGTTTTCATTCTCATTGGTTTCCATGAATTGATTAAGTTTTCTTTAATTTCTTGGTTGACTCAAACATTTCTAAGCAGGATGATCTTTAAATTCCATGTATTTGAATTATTTCCAATTTTTTTCTTGTGATTGAGTTCCAGTTTCAACACACGGTGGTCTGATTCCATGCAGGGAATAATCTCAATCTTTTGGTATCAGTTGATACCTGATTTGTGACCCAGTATGTGGTGTATTTTGAGATCATGACCTTGGCCAAAAGAAGATGTTTAAAGATGGAGCTACCTAGGTGCCCCTATTTCTTTTCTTTTTTGCAAGTTCCTCCTCCTAGTCATTCTGTTGTATGATGGTTGAGTGAATGAGCAGAGTCAAAAATAGCAGCCATGTATGAACCAAGCAAGATGTACTCCAACAAAATACTGACCAGTCAGAAGCCACCACCAAAAAAAAAAAAAAAGCCAAAATGAAACATTAGAATAAAATGTATAAAAGCAAACATTTTTTAAAATGGGGGTGATCAGAAGGGAGCTATATAATCTCTGTGTGAACAAAGCAGGGTGTTTCAGTTGTTTTGGGGGTTATTTTGGTTTGTGTGTTAAAGTACACTACTTCCCAAAATTATAAGGAAAGTAAAACTTGTGTGTGTGTGTGTGTGTGTGTGTGTGTGTATGAAGGTAAAATTGAATGGTTAAAAAGGACTACAATAAGACATATATCCATAAAAATATGTGAAAAATACAAGTTTAGAAAGCTAGTAAACATATAAGTTGATATAATAAATATATATTTGAAATGACAAAAAGGTAAAAAGAAAAAAACAGAAAAAACATAAAAGAAAAAAAAAGAGTTTTATCTAAAAAATAAGCCATTACTTAATGCCTGGATCTCAATACACTATTTTCCCCTAGCATTGGTATTTTACAGTCTTACGGTGTCCATTGTTATTGAACAATAACAATAAGGTTATTGTTCTCTTGTTCTTCCAACCTGTTTTCTGGGGTAAGAGCCTGCCAATCTGCTTCTCAGTTACCTGCTTGGGCAGAGTTCCCTTGCCCTCTGTTATGGGGATAGGCTTGGTGCAAATGTTTTCTGTGCTTTTGTTCCCTGGTGGCTTTCCATGCCTCTTCTGACAGTCAGAGCAAAAATGGTCACACCTAAACCTCTGGCCCAGAACAGAGAAATTGCAGTTTGCTCTCTCCACTTAACCCCCTATGACAGTCTCCATTTCTATTTGCATTGCCAAAAACTGCAGTCTCCCACAGTACGTGCCCACAGTACTTCTCTCAGAGCTTTTCCCAGGGGCCTGAGAGTGTCCCTGGCCTTAGTGTTTTTTTTTTTTTTTTTTTTTTTAAGATTTTATTTATTTGACAGAGAGAAACACAGCCAGAGGGGGAACACTAGCAGGGGGAATGAGAGAGGGAGAAGCAGGCTTCCTGCCAAGCAGGGAGCCTGATGTGGGACTCCATCCTGGGTCTCTGGGATCATGACCTGAGCCGAAGGCAGTCGCTTAACCAATTGAGCCACCCAGGCGTCCCTGACCTTAGTGTTTCTAAAACAATATCCAAACTATGGAGGGAGCCCAAATGTCCATTGACTGATGAATGGATAAAAAAAGTGAATATAATTTGCATTTCCTCAAAGACCTACATTTTTCTTTTCATCCTGGTTAGTTAGATCTCATCTTGGTTAGGTGATTTTAATTTGCTTCTCTGCCATGTGTTTGTATTTCCTTTTGCTAAATTTTCTCTAGAAATTTTGATAATGCTATTATAAACATTGAGGGGCATATATCCTTTTGTATTTGTATTTTTGTATGCTTTGGGTAAATAGCTAGTAGTGCAATTGCTGGTTTATGGGGTGGTTATATTTTTAACATTTTCAGGAAAATCCATACTGTTCTCTGGAGGGGCTGCACCAATTTGCATTTCCACTAACAGTGCAAAAAAAATTTCCCTTTTTTCTGTATCCATGCCAATACATGTTGTTCCTTTGTTGTTGTTGTTGTTGTTAATTTTAGCCATCTCAACAGTGTGAGATGATATCTCATCATGATATTGGTTTGTATTTCCTTCATGATGAGTGATGTTGAGCATCTTTAATGTGTCTGTTAGCTATCTAGCTGTCCTTTTGGAAAAGTGTCTATTAATGTCTTTGTGTCTTTAAGAAAATGCGAAGTGATCCCTAATGTATATACCTATATATGTTAGAATATCATTCAGCCATCAAATAGAATGAAATATTGTCATTTGTAATGATGTACATGTGGCTAGATCGTATTATGCTAAGGAAATAAGTCAGTCAGAAAAAGATAAATACCATAAGATTTCATTCACATGTGGAATCTAAGAAACAAAACACATGAACATATGGAAAGGGGGGAAAGAAAAAAAAAGGAGAGGGAAACAAACCATAAAAGTCTCTTAATGATAGAGAACAAACTGAGGGTTGATATATGGAGGTGGGTGTGAATGGGTTAGATGGGTGATGGGAATTAAGGAGGGCACTTGTTATCATGAACACTGGGTATTATATGTAAGAAATGAGTCACTTAATCCCATTCCTGTAAACAACATTACCCTGTTAACTACATAAAATTTAAATTAAAAATAATTAATTAAAATGCAGAAAACTAAGCAGACAATCAGGGAAGTTCAGAAGCAAGTTAAAGTATGTTGGGAGAACACCAGTAATAGCTTGAATTTGGAGTAACTAGGTATCTCTAAACACTATAGGTAGAACTGAAAAAAAAATCTTTTAACCTCCAAATCTTCTTAGTCATACCATCAAGTTGGACAACTGCTCTATCCTTGCCTGGCACAACCTTAGAACACCTTAGAACTTTATGATGATGTAAAAATTAAGGGATCTGGATTTGGGTAAAAAATAAGATAATATAACTGTATAAGTGGAAAGCTGACATGCTGAATTATGAGAACCTCCACTCCTTTTGCTCTGTTTAGTTCACAAATGCTGGAAGCACTCAGAGGGACTCCTCCCAGAAGAAACAAACCACCATAAAACAAACAGATAAGCAAAACATTTGGGGTTTCACAGATCTATGCACCATTGACATCATAGTTTAGTGAAGTTTGCCAGTTATTAAGACTTGCTCAGACTCAAGGACCTTCCCATCAGAAGAGAGACAGTGATCACTAGTATTTTTGAGGAGAACTACTTAAAACAAAACAAAGAAAAAACCAAACAACAACAAAAAATCAAAACAGTTAAGTAAAGAGAAAAAAGGAAATATAATACATAGTGAACAAATTAACTCAAAATAAGTAAAAAAGGAACTGTGGTTAAGTTTTTCAGGAAGATAAGAACAGGTATTAGCTAGAACATGATGTTATAAAAACAGCATTAGAGAAATAAAAGACTATAATAATAAATCATATTTAAATTATGACAGTACAGACAATGTAGAACTAAAAGGTAAATGTGAAAAGAGGGGGGAATAGGAAATAAAAGTTGAGGTTTGATTTGCGAAAACAAAAATAATAGGAATTACAAAAGAAAAGAATAATAAAAAATGCCCCTCTAAAATGAGGGAGAAAATTGAGAAGGAGGAAAGCATAGGTTAAAAAGAAGGAGACCAGGGATGGTTTTTGGTGGTGAGGAGAGCTCTGTGCACGCAAGCCTCATGCAAGCACTCTGAGATCAGGAATACAGAGGTTGTAGAAGGGGTGTCATAGAAAGAAGAAATCAGGAGAATTCTGAAGTATTCACAATTTCTAGAGAATATTTATCAATAGGAAGTATATACAGATGGCAGAGAAGCAAGTTAAAATCAACTAACCAAGATGAGATATAATTAACCATGAAGAAAAGAAAAACAATTGTTCCTTTAAGGAAATGCAACCACAGTGCTAATGATTCAGTTTTCAGCATGTATACCATATTAAAAATATAAACATTGAATTTAAGTTTGACAAAGTCAGTGTAGCTACAATTTTCTTAGGATGTTAGGAGAATAACTTCCTATGTGTGTAAAGGTCAGGAGAAGGGAAACAATCTTACAGTACATCACTTGTAGTCAAACTTATACCATACATTGCTATGAGTTCCCCAAAAAAGGTTACATAACCAGATAACAAAGATAAGACATCCTTTACCTCAGGAAGCAAAAATCACAGACTGCAACCATACTACATTATAAGCCATTTAAAGAAAAAGTCTTTTTTCCCTCCACCATGCTATAATTTATCCCCTAGTAGAGCTCATATCTCATTGCCAACCTCTGTAATTCCTCAGAAGGATGCCAATGGTAACTAATATTGTGCTTGTGAAATATATTAATCTGTGTCAAAATTATTCTTAATTTTGAATGTTCATATTATAAGAAAAACCCCTTAGTCACAGCTTAGAAATAACTTCTGTCATGGAACAAGATAATGTGCACATATTTTTAAATTATAAGAAATGTTCAATGATGTCTTAAATGTGCTAGAATGGTAAACAGAGGAAACCATATTAACCATTCAAAGAAAATTTTATAGGAAATCACAACAAATAAAGGTACCAAAAATGTTCTTCCTTTATGCTTAAAACATCGGGTAACTAGTTTCCTTTTTAGTTTTACAAAATGAAAGGAGGGAAATTGTCTTAGAAAGATATTTAAAGCAATAGACTACTATTAAATTAGTAATTACAGAAATATATGTGGAGAAAAATAAGAAAACATTTTATTGTATCTTCCTAATTGTTTTTATAGTAATATGATATACAAATGAGAAAGGGCAGAAAAATCCAGTGCCTGGTGGAGAGAGCAGCTGCAATGTGTTAATGCAATGGGTGGATAGAGCACTATTGCAATGGGTTAATGAGAGTTCACACTTCAGAACTGTTACTGAGAGGTAACTAAGAATATCGGAGTGTACACCAAACCTCCCTCCATCCAATAAGGCAAACATAATGATGAACCATTTTTTTTTCTATGAAAAGTTCAGGGACCTGAAGATGGTAAAATGCCCTTATCTCATATGTCTCACATTTAGGTACTTGACTTTCAGGGATGAGCCCTTGATCCAGAATGTATCCTGGGTGCTGGAGATGATAATGATGGTTAAAGTGCTGATGATAATAACTAAAAAAGGCTAGGAGGCAGAAAAGAGCTCCACTCATATTAACTTATCTGATGCCCACAGAAATGAAGACAATGAGGTACAATGAGGTAAAGTAATTTGTCCAAGGCTGTAGGTGGTGACAGGGATTATGACTCAGGCCATCTTGTGCTCTTAAACATAAAATGCCTCTGATAATGATGATGATGACGACCAAACACCTGCTCAAAGAAGAAAATGTTTAATGACAAAAAAATAAGAAAAATCAACATTAATCCTTCAAAGTCACCTATAATATTATTCTATTGTTTTTCATATTTTTAATTTTATTTCCTTAATGATTTAAGGAATATACCAAAGACATACAGTCTTGTGTGAGGATAACATATTGTCATGAATTAACCTACAAAGTGGCAAAAGGATGATGCTAAGTTGGTCTATTGTAATATCTAATGGATACCTAGATAAATTTGAAAATAATTTCTTGGAGATTTTATATATTTTTAGATTTCTTCTGACTGTGGAAACAGATCATCAAGCCAAGGCACAAAGTGGAGAAATATAAAAGTCTCAATACAATCAGAAATGGCTATGAGTTTAGTATTGTGGAGATTCCTTAAAAATTCTCCTCTGTAGCCCCTCTTTTCCTAGTTCTATTTCTGGCTTCATCACTCTCCTCACCTACCTAAACAACAAAGGTTATAGAGTGTCTGTCTCCAAAACTTAACTAAATCAACAATTTGTTACATGCCTAGGAAGCCATGGCTTTCAGAACAGAGCAGTCTGCTACCAGCATGGTAGTCCCTCACTCTTGTCTCTTTTTCAGGTAGGTAGGGACAGCTCTATGACCTTATTCAGCAGGAAGTAGTTACAGAAGAATGACTTTATCCAAATTTCCCAATAAGGAATAATTTCAAATAGAGAGGAGGGAATGAAAAGTTTCTATTCAAAGTCCCTTCCCCAACCAAGCTTAGAAACAAAACTCATGGGTGTCTGTAATTGATTATTATTTTTTTTTATTTTTCTAGGTCATAGGGCCCCACATTATAAGAAAATAAACCACAAAACATTTTCTATAGCTGGAACACATCCCAAATTCTGGAAAAGCCCTGGACAGAGCCCTTAGAAAAACTTGCCACCTCCTGCTCTACCTGGCTAAAAGTCAAACCTCTCCCCACCCACTACCCCCCATGGACACAATAGAGACTCTCTCACATCCTCTAGGAACCTTTAAAAGGCCCAGACTGACAGAAACTCTGGGATGACATCTCTTTTGATGTCTGGCCCCTCTCCTCTCTTGGAGAATGAATGAATTCTGTCCTGCTTGTGGTTTTACTCTTTGAACAATTCTTGGCACCCACATCACTGGCTACCCTAGCAGCATATGAATGCAAGTTTTTGAGAGATTTTAGCCACCTTGTTATCTGAATGACAGAAGTCAGTTTTTATTCACCTAGTAAATGTTTCTTGATTTCCAGGCACATATGAGACACTATGTGAATAAAGGCATGATAATTACCCACAATTTGATTTCAGTGTATGAAGAACATACACATTCATAAAATAAAACTAAAAACACAGAAACCAAAATATGATTAAATTGTTTTCATAAAATTTTCCTTAATAAAGCTGCTATATTATCATTAGAAAATATTTAATTTATATGAATGTTGACATTAAATCCTCAAGTACATGGTGATTGCTTCTTTCACTATCTGTTCAAAAGTTGGTCAATAATATAGATACCAAAGACACATCAACATATGTAACACAAAAATATTTATTCAGTACTCTTAAAAGGGGCATTTGACCTATTTGTGATTATTTATAGAGTTTGTTGAAGAGAATGATCTTTGGAAAAAGTTTTACAGTGAATCTAGGCTAGCAAATTGGCCAATTATGATACTTGTAGGCTTCACTTATTGTTCCTAAATGATTCTTGCAAAGAGATGATTTTGCCTATTGATAATTCAGCATTATTAAAACAATGAATGTTTTTTACAGAATCAAAACCAATTTCTGGTATAAAGGTGTGCCAGTGGCCACAGAACAAATGATGTTTGTATCTGGTCCCCTCTAGTATTTCCCGGACAAATCCAGCACTCTCATTCTCTTAGAGGGGCATCTCCCCAACACTTTTCTTAGAGCTGTTGCCACATCTTTATTCCTCAAGCTGTATATGAGTGGGTTAAGCATTGGGGTGAGTATGGTATAGAAGGCAGATACAATCTTGTCTTTCTCTTCTGTGTGGTAAGAATGGGGAAGCACATTTGTGTAGAAGGCTGCCCCATAGAAAATAATCACCACCAAAATATGGGAGGAACAGGTAGCAAAGGCTTTATGCCGGCCCTCAGCAGAATTCATCTGATAGACGGTGAGCAGGATGCGTGTATAGGAAACAGAGATGATAGATATAGGGATAAGCAGCATTATCATACAGCAGGCATACATCAGAGTCTCATAGAGTGATGTGTCAACACATGACAGTTTTAGTACTGCTGGGATCTCACAGAAAAAGTGATTGATTTCTCGGGACTGACAGTAGGGGAAACTCATGGTAAAGGGGGTCAGTATGAATCCATCTAAGGAGCCACCAACCCAGGAGCCCACCACCATAAACAAACAAATCCTTCTGTTCATGAGGAGAGGATATTGCAGGGGTTTGCACACAGCCACATACCGGTCATAGGCCATGAGGCCTAGCAAGAAAAATTCACCTCCAATTAGGGTCAGATAGAGGAAGATCTGAAGTGTACATCCCAAAAAGGAGATGATCTTTTCCTTGGATAGAAGATCTTGCAGCATCTTGGGAACAGTTATACAAATGTAAACTGTGTCCATGATGGAAAGCTGGCTGAGTAAAAAGTACATGGGTGTGTGTAGGCAGTAGTCCATATGGATGAGCAGAATCATGATCACATTGGCTGTTACGGCCACCAAAAAAATGGAGAAGACCACTGCAAAGATAATCCCAGGGAATGCAGGATGGGTGATGAGGCCCAAGAGGATAAAATCAGTGGAGTTCTGAAAAATGGCCTCCATGCTCATGTCACGTGGTAGCTCCTACAGCTCCAAAGGCAAAATGTTGCTAGGTTAATTAATATTTGACATTTAGGCAGGGTCCACCATGGACAAAATATTAGAAGCAGCATGGGATAGAGGACAGAATATAGACTTCAGAATCATTTTGAATTGTAGTTTCAATATAATGGTCTATGTGACTTGGGACAGACAATCTATAAATTAACACTTTCATTATCAAAGGTTATCATAGGTCTATATCTCTGTGGGCTGGGCATGAAATATAAATATAATAGTTTAAACAAAACCACTTTCAAAATTTGGTTTATTTTATTTTGAACTGTCTTCTTTATATTCTTTATACTCTTATTATTTTAGATTAAATATTTCCTGAGGTTGGTAACTGTGCCTTCCCCCCATATTGCTTTACAATCAATATTCAATGATTTATTGAATTTAAGTTTTTCCACTCCAAAGAAAATAATTACATTATTAAGATAATACATAGACAGACATTTGTGATTCCATACATTGATAGGAAATAATGATGGACCTAATAAATCTAGTATTTGGGGCTGCTGTTTATTATTTTTATTAATTATTAATTATCATTATTGTTATTTGAGAGAGTTAGGGAGGAGGGGCAGGTAGAGGGAGAGAGAAAATCCCAAGCAGTCTCCACACCAGCAAAGAGCCAATGGTGTGGCTCGATTTCACAACCCTAAAATCATGACCTGAGTTCAAATTAAAAGTTGGATGCACCCAGTGAGCCACTCAGGTGCCCTGGGGCTGCTGTTATTATTAAACAGCTTTTTGAGCTGTTGGGTCATCAGGGATTAACAAGGAAATGCTACTAACTTAAATTAAGGATCAAGGTCACTGGGCTAAAGTGAGATGTGCTGCCAAAGAATTTAATCTTTTTAGGCATAGGTAACTTTAAGAAGTTGGGTCTTTTTGTTCTCATGGGATAATTTAGGATGATAAATCTCTAAAGAGGATGGTCATGAACTGTATTCCACAAGGAAGGGTTTGAGTTCATCATCATGGCAGTCCTTCTTGTTTCTATGGTGGAGTAGTATGAAATTTCAAGACTTGATAGTGGCTCATATTATTCTATGGTGACCTAAGCTTTTCTTAAATTACTGGCCAGCCAAAACATTACCATGGTTTTTCAGATACGGTGGCATTCTGAATCTATTAAAATGTTATATTGTCCTAGAAATCCATTCTTAGTTTGCTTTTTCATTCCTTAACATTTATTTTTATACTATGTTGCTGATCCTTCATGTTTATAAGTAAAGATAATTCCAGAAGGGAAAATGATTTCTGAATTTAAAGGGAAAAAAGATACAATACTATTAAAATTCCCTTGAACTAAATGGAAACAATTCTCTTGCTTTTTATTTTTGGAAAAGGTAAATGAGCATCTTTTGGATATGTTCATGGATATTGAGGAATGGGTTTATTACTGATATCATCATATTGTATTGTTACTCTTCTATTTCAGTGACAATTACTGAAGTTTATTTCTATAAAATGTATTGGCCATCATTACTATAAATATACCTGGATTTTTTTGGTTCTATGATAATGAAATATGTAGGCTCTGATGCATTGAAAAGGAATAATTATTCCTTTATTTGAAACAAAACTAATCAGGGTAATAGGGAGACTTAATTTTCTTTCTCAATGTTCATAAAAATGGATTTATATTATGAGTAATATTCTACAACAAATAAGCAAGATCCAGAGGTAGAAAATAAAATGAGTTTTGTGTTAACCTACATTTATCACACCTTATCAGCTAATCAGGATAAAAACAAATGTTTGGATAGTTGATAAACAATACCAGGTATTTACTCCAAAGATACAGATGTAGTGAAAATAAGGGCCATATGTAACCCAGTGTTCATAGCAGCAACGTCCACAATAGCCAAACTGTGGAAAGAGTTGAGATGCCCTTCAACAGGCAAAAGGATAAAGACAACATGGTCTAAATATACAATGGAATATTTCTCAGCCATCAGAAGGGATGACTACCCAATTTTTGCATCTACATGTTGGGACTGGAGGAGATTATACTGAGTTAAATAAGTCAGGCAGAGAAAGTCAATTATCATAGGGTTTCACTTGTGTAACATAGGGAATAAAATGGAGGGCATTAGGAGAAGGAAAGGAAAAGTGAAGGGGGATAAATTGAAGTGGGAGATGAACCATTAAAGACTGTGGACTCTGAGAAACAAACTGAGGGCTTTAGATGGGAGGGATAGAGGGAGGGATGAGCCTGGTGGTGGGTATTAAGGAGGGCATGAGTTGCATGGAGCACTGAGTGTTATATGTAAACAATGAATCTTGAAACACTATATCAAAAACCAATGACATATTTTATGGTGACTAACATAACACCATTAAAAAATAAAAAAATAAACAATACCTGGATATCAACTGTAACCCCCAATAAATTTGTTGAAAGTCAGCTACTTCTGCCTTCTTAATATGCAGAAGATACTCTTGTGACATGCACAGGTCTCACTCATACACAAAGAAACAGAATTTAAGATATTTCAACCGAAATTGTGTTTATAAGTTTTGTAATGAAAAGTGCCTAAGAAAATAACAAAATACTTTTGAATCAAAATATGGACCAGATAATTTTATTTTATATGAACACTTAGACTGGATTCCACAGAGTAGTTACAGGAGGAAATCACTATTATTATTATTATCATTATTATTATTTTCAATTAGCCACCATACAGTAAATCACTCTTATTGCCTCAAATCTCCTTGATCAAAGAATGAAAATTTTTCTAACATTTGAATCCTTTTTAAAAAATGTTTTATACCTACTTATTTGATAAATAGAGTGAGAGCACAGAGAGAGGGTGAGAGGGAGAAGCAGACTCCACACTGAACAGGGAGCCTGATGCCAGGCTTGATTCTAGGACCCTGGGATCATGACCTGAGCTGAAGGTAGATGCTTAACTGACTGAGACACACAAGCACCCCACATTTGGATCCTTTCTTAATGTATATCGTAGAATAATAACTTATGAAAGTTGAAAGAAATATATAACTTTAAACCAAATTCCTTATTTCAAAAATAACTAGACTCATTGAATTAAAAAAAAAGAGATTTAGGTGGTTGTTGTTGTTGTTGTTGTTGTTGTTGTTGTTGTGTGTGTGTCTGTGTGTGTGTGAGAGAGAGAGAGAGAGAGTATAGGGAACAGACCCTGCTAAAGGAGTAGCACATTAAGGGGCTTAGCACAAAGGAATATATGTTTACTTTGTCAATGAATCAAATATATAAAAACTATTGTGATACATGGTCAAAATGTACAATTAATATTGTAGCAAGTAAGCAGAGACAATATATACATAATGCACACAATATTTTATGATTAACTTCTGTTTATACTACCTCCTGGTATCTAATTTTAATGTCAGTGTTCACACTCCTGCTTAAAGCATTATTTGACTTATTTATACATGCAAGATTCTAGATTCCATTCCCCATGAACTAACCCTTCCTCTACTATCATTTTCCTCTATTAAAGGCTCTTGGGTTTTTCATTCCCACTTCCTTCCCAAACTAGAGATTTTTTTTCTTCCTTAAAAAGTAAAACAAAATAAAACAAAAAAGATTTTATCTTCATGACCTCAGACTCAGGCTTTTATGCTATTTAAGACAGAGAATATCCTGGTGCACAGACTGTTCAGTATTACCCAGCCTTGTCAGGACATCAGACTGGGGAAGAACCAGCCAAAGTGTGGAGAGCACTGTGAATAGAAGCTTTGGATCTCTGCATTAAAAAAAAAAGGAAGAATGAATTTTGTAAGTGGTGTTGATCTTGCCTATGGTCTTTCATATGAGGAGAAGTAAAGATATGTAGGAGGAACTACGTGCAGGATGCCAGCTAGTAGAAGTGGCACATTTCAAAAAATCAGGCTTGGAGTTGTTCTGGGAGAAGCCACAGAAATCCAGGCAGTTTGTGACCCTCACAGCTTCTTATAGGAAGAGAATTCTAAGTGAAATTAGAAAATATTTTATCAAGAAGAAGTGTTGTCCATGAAATAAAGTCTTGAAACAATCCCTTCTGATACCCTGTATGTGTATATTTTAAGTTTTCTGCATATTAAAATGTTCTGGCATCTTAAAAACCTTTCTAACTATAGAAAGACTGCTCCTTCCAGAGCTAGCCAAATCTTGAGAGATAGCAAAGGGCTCACCTAAAGTCGTGTTTTTGATATGAAAACTAACCCATCCAGACCCATACCTCTTCTATCTGGCATGTACACCCTTAGAGAAAATATTTCTCTGCCTTAATCTTTTAGAACTAGGTACCATGCAACTAGAGACTACAGCAAAGCCAGACAAAATTTCCTAAGTGAGCCAATCCTAACCTGTCTCCCATACATTGTCTTATCTTTCCAGTGGAAACCCCAATAAAATCTATGGCCTAATGCTTTCTCCTCACTTTTGCCCTCTGCCTTCTGACTATACTGGTAATTTTCCCATTTGGCCATTCATGTTGTGCCATGTTTTCTGTCTCTAAGAACTGTAAGTAAAATACACTTAAAAAAAAAAAAAAACTGAACTTGGCCTCTTTCTCTTCTTATAGCTACTCCTGGCTGAAATTTAACATATCTCAGTTTCCTCCCAAGCATGTACAAAACCTTCAACCGCACCTACCTACATATAAAGAGGGTAATGATTGTCTTAAAAAGATTCAGAGGGAAATTCACATTTTTCCTTGTGTAACACCTACCCCATAATGTCTAAAACTCATAATGATTATTAAGCACTCTCTTTCAACCAATCAGCTCTTAAAAGCCCCTTTCCTCTTTAGTGAATCTATTCATGTCCTTCTGAACTATACCAGATTTCCCTTAGTTTCCTGTATTTCAAGCTAAAATATCCCTTTTCCAATAATCTAGTTGCCAAAAACTGAATGCATAAATTCACAATTTTTAATCCTGATGAGACTTTCTAATAGTCACTGAGTGATGCCTAAAGACTACATCCCAGTCTCTGGGGAATGTTTTATCTTGTTTCCATGAAAATCTAAGATCCTACCTCAGAGCTGCTGAGTTCAAGCCTTAGTAAGGTTAACAGTGGAAGAGCAGACTACTTAACTATTTGGATACGGAGGTGGGGCTAGTTCAAAATATTTTTCATTAATAATGGATTTCAGCATCTTGCAGGAGGAATCCCCAGGCTAGCAATTAATCTAAATTTATAAGATTTACCTTGTGCATTACAGGAAGGTCAACAAAAGTACATTATCCTTACTGGAGTGTGAATTCTTTGCCAAGTAAAACATTATAATTCTTTCTTGAAAGTTCACAATTGAACTACTTACCTAATTCTGGAATTATTCTAGAGTAATAATAATAATAGGAATCGTTCTAGAGTAATAATAATAATAAAAAGGTGACCTAGGAGTAAAAGTAAGGCCAACCTAAATTTAAAATTATAACAATATATCTAATAGAAGCTGTACCAAACTAAAAATTTCTCTCTCCCATGTCACTCACCTATTTTGACTACAATTTGTTATAAATATGCATTTGACACAGAGATTAAGTGTTTTTCATAATTGTTTATCTAGTGATTCATAGAGAAAAAATTCAATATGAAATAAAGGATACATGCTAAAGAGAGAAGAAAGTAAAAGAGAATAAAGTATTTTTTTAAAGATTTTACATATTTATTTGACAGAGAGAGATCACAAGTAGTCAGAGAGGCAGGCAGAGAGAGGGGAGGAAACAGTCTCCCCGCTGAGCAGAGAGCCTGATGTGAGCCTTGATCCCAGGACCCTGAGATCATGACCTGAGCTGAAGGCAGAGGCTTTAACCTACTGAGTCACCCAGGTGCCCAAGAAGAGAAGAAGTATTAAAGGAAGCAGAGAAGGAAGGGAGACAGGAAAGGAAAAAAATAAATAAGAGATAAAGTAAAACAAAACTTCTTTTAAAAGTTACTTTGCATAAATATGTTAATAGTTTTAAACATAGGATAAGTTGAACTTTCTAAAAATGAAATTCATTTTATTTCCCTAGAGAGGAAATAAAAAGAAGTGACCTTGTTTAGGGAGGTTAACAACTTAAATACTACTAATAAAATAATAGCAAAAATAATAATGATAATAAATATCATGATAGAATGCTTCTCATGCACTACACCTGGTGATGGGCACATTCCTTACCAAGATTTCTAATTCTTACAAATTTATTAGACCGAGACTGTAAGTGCCACATCCTGTACATTACAGATGAAAACACATACATATGTCCAGCCATTTAGGATACTATTTAAAAACTAATTATTGAGGAATATTTTATATATATCCAATAAATGAAAATTTCCTCAATTAGATGCACAATTGATTTAAATAGAATCTTACCTTCACTCTGATGTGACTTACTACAGATCTTCCAGTGGTTTTCAAATACATATAGACCCTCTCAGTCCTGGATTGGTCTGTAGCACCCAAGCTGACTACAGCCAGCAGAGAGTTAATTTGGTTGTTAACAGCCACCTCAGTTTACCCCAGTTTGCCATATTACTAGCATGTATTTATGTATTTATTTACTTATTTATTTTTAAAGATTTATTTATTTGAGAGAGAGAGAGAATGTAAGGTAAGGGGAGGTGCAGAGGAAGAGAGAGAGAGAAAATCTCAAGCAAACTCCCCACTGATTGTGGAGACCAATTAGGGGCTCAATCTCAAGACCCCAAGATAATTACCTGAGCCAAAAATCAAGAGTTTGACACAACCAACTGAAACACCCAAGTGCCCCAACTACCATTTTTGTTGATATCTATGTCATGAGAATTATTGAGAAGTGTTGATATAACAATTAAGTCAGGCTTTTATTAGTAGTAGTATCTAATTTGCTAAAGAAAGTAGTAAACAATGAATCTTGGAATACTGAAAAAATAAAATAAAATAAATTTTAAAAAAGTAGTATATACTTTGAACATCATAACTTTTCTCCAGTGTTGAATTTAGCTATCATGTAAAAATATGAGCCCAAATTATATATGATAGACACTTTGTGGCTTTTCAATATTAGTTTTCATGTTTCTGGCTCATCTATTTTTTTTAACCTCTCTTTCTCCTCCTATTCCACTATTTTTGGCCTTTATAGTAATATGCCTTGCATAAAGGTAAAGGTAAATATGGTTCCTGTATTCCAAAACAACAATTCCCAAAGTCTGGATGTGTTTGGTTTGAGTTCAAATAATTTTTCCACTCACACCATTGCAAAGTGCTACCTGGAATTTACAGTGAATTCTCTTTGAATTAAATTCTGCTTATTATGATAAGACCTACATTAGTTTACATTTTTGAATGTCTTTTCTAAATTTCTCAAGATTTTTGCTCTGCCCTTGTCCCTGTAAGATAAAGACATATATCAAAATTTCCCTAAATGGAGATTCAGACAAGGAAGAATCACGCAGTAGAACATTCAGACAACTGGAAGAAAGAAAATTTCACAGCTAGTAAAATATTGGATCTTAACAATGACTAGGAAATTATAAAATTTAACCATATTCTCTGAGAAATGATTAAATTAAAAGACTCAGAATAAATACTAAGGATTCCTGGACTTGGGAAGCTGCAGCTGAAGGTCTGCCATTTCCTGTGTGTAGTTTGGCATGAAATTCCATTCTCAGAAGTGGTTTTTTTTTTTCCAGTTAAAAAAAGTTTTGGTACAACCATCAGCAAGGTTACTTCAAGTTCCAATGTTCCATGATGCAATATTTCAATGATATATTCTTATTTTTGTTTAATCCTTATGGTTTTATGATTTTTATTTTATCTACAATAATCCTATAACTATTACCAAAGTTAACTTGATATATTTATTTCATACAAATAACTAAGTGAAGACAATAATATTAACAGCATTTCTCCTGAGAATATTGAAGGTACTCTGGAGTATCTTTAAGACAAGACTGAGGACCACTAAAATTGAAGTCTACATGCTTAGGCAAAATGTGTTGCTTTAAACAGAAAAAGAGAAGCCATAAGCCAATGAAAGAGCCTAACCAGAACACTTATGAAGGCTCTGACATCCAGGACAGAGAAAATGCAGTCACATGTTGAGAATCAGTTTTCTTCTCAGAGTAGGGAACAAAATTCCCTATAGTTATCTCTTACTATAAAACAGTAGATTCTGGAACGTTGGAGATTTTCAACTATTTTAGACTAAAAATTATTTATATGCATACATCAGAACCAAAGAGGACTACTAAACATACTGTAAAAAAACACAACAGATATAGATTTGCATATGTTTTCTTTTATATAAGAAAATGCTACAACTACATGCATCTAGCCCAAATAAGTGTATATGTGTTAAGTTACCATTACAAATTCTCTACATTAGCTACATCACCTATCCCCTTGACATCATTACAACTATGGTTTAAAAGCCCACTTCAAAAGACCATAAAATTCCTTTCTCCCTGGATGTCCTGCTAATCTAGGCTAATTAAAACCCTATCCACCACTATGGAAGTGCAGTACCATCTCAGCAGTGGGTGCTGGAGTATACTCAACATAGCAGAAAAAGTATAAATGGACAAAATGTAAGAGCAAGAGTGAGTATTAGAGATGGTGTGTGTTGTGATTAGCACTAGGTGTTATATGCAACTAATGAATCATTGAACACTACATCAAAAACTAATAATGTACTATATGTTGGCTCACTGCACATAAAAAAATAAGTCTCAGAGTTTTCTCTGTAAAACAGTATTGAGGTTCCTCAAAAAGTTAAAAACAGAATTACCTTATCATCAGCTATTTCCCTATGAGGTAGTTAACCTAAAGAAAATGAAAATATTGATTAGAAGGGATACGTGACCCCTGATGTTTATAGCAGCATTATCTATAACAACTAAATTATGGAAAGAGCCCAAATGTCTGTTGTCTGATGAACTGATAAAAAAGATGTGATGTACATATGGAATATTTTTTAGTCATAAAAAGAATAAAACCTTGTCATTTGAAATGACATGGATGGAGCTAGAGTATTGTGCTAACCAAAATAATAGAAAGACAAATACCATATTATTTCACTCATATATGGAATTAAAAAACAAACCAAAAAAAAAATAAGAGGAACATAGGGGAAAAGTAGAAAGAGGCAATCCAAGAAACATACTCTTAATTATAGAGAATAAATAGATATTTACCAGAGGGGAGGGGAGTGCGGTGATGGTTTTAAGAGGTGATGGGCAAAGATAAATTCTAAATGGATGAAAGACATCAATGTGAGACAGGAATCTATCAAAATCCTAGAGGAGAACATAGGCAGTAACCTCTTTGACATCAGCCACAGCAACTTCTTTCAAGACGTATCTCCAAAGGCAAAGAAGACAAAACCAAAAATGAACTTTTGTGACTTTGTCAAAATAAAAAGCTTATTCACAGCAAAGGAAATGGTCAGCAAAACAAAGAGACAACCTATGGAATGGGAGAATATATTTGCAAATGACACTACAAAGGGCTGATATCCCAGATCTATAAAGAACTCTTCAGGGTGCCTGGATGGCTCAATGGGTTAAAGCCTCTGCCTTCAGCTCAGGTCATGATCTCAGGATCCTGGGATTGAGGCCCCTATCAGGCTCTCTGCTCAGCAGGAAGCCTGTTTCCTCTGCTCTCTCTGCCTGCCTCTCTGCCTACTTGTGATCTCTCTCTCTGTCAAATAAATAAATAAAATATTTTAAAAAAGAACTTTTCAAACTCAACAACCAAAATAAAGATCATCACATCAAAAAATGGGCAGGAGACATGAAGAGGCACTTCTCCATAGAAAAGATACAAATGGCTAACAGACACATGAAAAAAGTGTTCTTTATCACTATCTCTCAGGGAAGTTCAAATCAAAACCACATGAAGATACCAACTTACACCAGTCAGAATGGCCAAAATTAACAGGACAGGAAACAACAAGTATTGGAGAGGCTGTGGAGAAAGGGGAACACTCTTACACTGTTGGTGGGAATGCAAGTTGGTGTAGCCTCTTTGGAAAACAGTGTGGAGATTCCTTAAAAAAATAAAAATAGAGATACCCTAGGACCCTGCAATTGAACTACTGGGTATTTACTCTGAAGATGCAGATGTAGTGAAAATATGGGCCTTATGTACCCCAATGTTCATTGCAGCAATGGCCACAATCACCAAACTGTGGAAAGAGCCAAGGTGCCCTTCAACAGATGAATGAATAAGGAAGATATGGTCCATATATACAATGGGATATTACACCTCCATCAGAAAGGATGAATACCCAACTTTTGTAGCAACATGGACTGGATTGGAGGAGATTATGATGAGTGAAATGAGCCAAGCAGAGAAAACCATGTATCACATGTTTCACTTCCTTGTGAAGCATAAGTAGTAATATGGAAGACAGTGGGAGAAGGAAAGGAAATGGGAAGTAGGGTCAATCAGGGAGGGAGATAAACATGAGAGACTTTGGACTCAGAAACAAACTGAGGATCTCAGAAGGAAGGGGGTGGTGGGATGAGGAGACTGGTGGTGGGTATTGAGGGCACATATTGCATGGAGCACTGTGTGTGGGTCATAAACAATGAATCTTGGAACATTGAAAAAATAAAATAAAATGAATAAAATAAATAGGTGATGGGAATTAAGGCGTGCACTTCCAATGAGCTCTGGGGTGTTGTATATAAGTGTTGAATCTCTTACCTGTACATATGAAACTAATATTACATTGTATGTTAACTACATGGAATTTAGATAATTTAAGTGGAAAATAAAGAAAAACTTTAAAAAAAGAGAGAAAAAGGAGGTAGGATATATTAGTCAGGGATGGAAGAGAGAGGGGTATAAATCAGGGAAAAGAAGAATGATATAATAAAGAGAGGGGGAAAAGTCTTAAACTAGGGAATGGCAGAGCCCTCTAATGACAAATATGCCATGAATTTGCTCATATTAGTCTAGAGAGAAGAAAATAGACTAATGTTGAAAGGAACTGTATTACAGAACATTTGACATTTATTTCATTATTTCAGTTTATATTATTTGAGTAACAAGTATATGTTCAAAACTAAACTGAAAAAAAAGTGAACATACAGGAAAAATATGCCTGGAAGCATGAAGCCCTTTTTAATTCACTGGGCTGGGAAATTTAGGAGCCAAGTTGGTTGAGTAGTTTCTTCCCAACAAGAAACTATCTTTATGTTGAGGATTTTTTGCCTATGTTCTTTAATTTCTGAGGTTAGGTTAAAATCAATGTGAAGAAATTTTATGACACCCAGCCCCTCAAGATATACTAAGTATTCTATCAGAAGTATCTGAGGCTGGCCAGTCAAACTAACAGCAATCCTTAAAACATTTTCTGTATGTTTTATTAAAGGCCTTATGCTGGAATTAGAAGGTATTGGTCATCTCTGTAACCTCATCTCTGCAAGGAAAGATTTTGTTTTAAGTGCAATGTCAAGAGACAAAAATGGAATAGAATTGGATAAGGGAGACTTGTTTCACTATTCCTGCTCTACAATTATGAGTTGATTTGCACTGGTAGTCTCATGTTCTCTTAGATGTATCTTTCTGAGGTAAGAAATAGGTTAGAATATCCAAATCTAATAATTCAGAAATAGGGGTTCAAAAAATTAACTTGTTCAATTTTACAAAGTAAACATAACTATAATTAGAATTTTATAAGAGTTACAATAGCAAAGTTTGTCTATAATGAGAATATAATTTTATTAATCTATGTCTTTCCCACAGGAATCCACTTATAAGGCATATCCACTATTTCCAAATTGAAAAATGACCCAAATTGGTAATTTCTGTTCTATGTCATTCTCTCCAGGGCACAAGTGCTAGAAAAGTCCAAAGAAAGTGAAGGACTGGGTTGAGGAATCTTAGGGTATCAAAATATAAGTGACAAAATCTAAAAGGTTAACTCCAGCTTCTGGTTCCAATTTGAGTGGTTTTTTTAAAAGATTTTATTTATTTGACAGATACACAGCTAGAAAGGGAACACAAACAGGGGGAGTGGGAAAGGGAGAAGCAGGCTTCCCGCTGAGCAGGGCGCTTGGTACAGGGCTTGATCCTGGGACTCTGGGATCATGACCTGAGCCAAAGGCAGACAATTAACAACTGAGCCACCCAGATGCCCCATCCAATTTGAGTGTTCTTAATGAAACTATGGGATAGATGCCCAAATTAGGGATAAGAAACAATACCTGGTGGTGGGTATTGAGGAGGGCACATATTGCATGGAGCACTGGCTGTTATATGTAAACAATGAATCTTGAAACACTACATCAAAAACTAATGATATATTGTATGGAGACTAACAAAACAATAAAAAAAGAACTAGTTAACAGAAGTGGGAAAAAAAAAGGAAATAATATCACTACCCAACTGTCATCTGTGGAAATGCAACATAGAAAAGTAAGGTGTCTGTGAAAGATCTATAATGTTTCCCTTTTTCTTTTACAGAGTATAAAGGCATTGGAGTTTTGTAAGCATATGCCAACTCCCAGCGGACTTACCTATACACATTTAAACCACCCTAATACATTTTTTATTTTTTAAAGATTTTATTTATTTATTTGACAGAGAGAAACACAGTACAAGAGGGAACACAAGCAGGGGGAGTGATAGAGGAAGAAGCAGGTTTCCCACTGGACAGAAAGCCCGATGTGGAGCTCAATCCTGGGAATCCAGGATCATGACCTGAGCCAAAGGCTAACAATTGAGCCACCCAGGCACCCCCTCAATGCAAATTTTTAAAATGAGATTTTATATAATCACAACTTGTTCTTTGTGTTGCATATTTTCTTCATAGATAATGAAATATAAGATAAGTAAACTTTAAGATAGGAAAGCAGGAAATTGGAAAGGCAGAGAAGCTAAAATAGAATGAGTTTTGTCAAGTAAGGAAAATAATGAAAAGAGGAGATACAAATAATTTTCTCTACCTCAGAAGAATACTGGTTAATGCACAATTATTAAAATAATTTTAAAAATTAGACTAAATTTAAAAGTATGAAAGTACAAAAGGTGAGTAACAATAATTGAGAAATAAGTATGTTAATTTCCAAAATAATAAATCAACCTTGAGCTGTCAAAAAAGTTCCATTCTTTTGTGTAAGAATTGTTAAAAATAAAATGTTAGGCTATCATACAACTTAAATACAGTGAGAACGATGTTATTTCAAATTGCCCTTGTTGTTCCTTTTAAATGGTATCTTTAAGAGTTTGAGGTAAGTAGGGGCAGAAAATGTAGAACCAATCCATGTTTACTAATGCCTCAAAACCACATTTTTTAAAAAAGATTTTATTTATTTGACATCGAGAAACACAGTTAGGGAGGGAACACAAGCAGGGGGAGTGAGAAAGGGAGAAGCAGGCTTCCTGCCGAGCAGGGATCCCAATGTGGGGCTGGATCCCAGGTCTCCAGGATCATGACCTGAGCCAAAGGCAGTCACTTAACCAACTGAGCCACCAAGGCACTCCAAAACCACATTAAAAAAATATTTAATTCATTGTTCTGGGATAATTTTAATAAAACTTTAAGGGGAGAAAAATAAAGTTGTTGGTCTCCTCTGAAATTTGATTTGTGCCATTATGTTTATAAGCTGTTTTGATGAGATTCAGTTGAGAAAATTAATCACATAGAGTCAAACCATTTTTTGACAAATAGTGATGCCAACATTGGCTTGTTTGAATTAAATAAGGAATAGTAAAAAGATCATTTATGGAGATTGAAATAACATTTGAAGTACAACCAAAAGAATAGTTGGACAGTTGTTTTCTTTGAAATGGTCAATTTGTAAAGTGTCTCAGAGAGAAACTGTGGTGGAGAAATTGGAGGAATAGCTGAAGATGAGCATTTCCTTTGCCACAACTGACCATTGCAAGAAATGAACAACTGCCTGTTTCCAAAGCTGTACATGCTTTGTGGTAACCAGATAGGTGACTAGTGAAAACCCAACTTTATTCCGCTCCATCTCAACCATCCATTGTCCAGAACCCTTACACTTAAGAAAAAAAAAGGCCAAGTTCTCAAAATCCCATAGTCAGCTTTACAAATCTCAAGAATATCCCATATTTGCTTGTTGGCATACAAATGACTTAAGCTTCCAAAATGCAAATCCTAAGGTAATGATAAAGTTTTGTATTCTTTTCTTCAAATCTCAAGAGGCAAAAGCAATTTCTTTAGAAGGTGGATACACTTCCTGAGGACAAACACCTACCCAGAACTTTCTTTAGAGCCCCTGTAACATCTTTGTTCCTGAGGCTATAGATGAGAGGGTTGAGCAAGGGAGTGAGGATAGTATAGAAGGCAGACACAGCCTTGTCTTTCTCAGGGGTGTGGTAAGAATGAGGCAGCACATAGGTGTACATGGCAGCACCATAGAAGAGGCTGACCACCACCATATGTGAGGAGCAAGTAGCCACTGCTTTTCGCCTCCCCTCTGCTTCACTCATCCTATAAACAGTGATGAGAATCCTTGTATAAGAGGCTGAGATGACAGAGAAAGGGATGAGGAGCATCATGATGCAGCAGACATACATGGCTGTCTCATAGGTTGATGTGTCAGTACAGGAAAGCTTCAGAAGGGCAGGGACCTCACAGAAGAAGTGGTTGATTTCTCGAGAGGCACAAAAAGGGAACTGCATGGTCACTGGAGTGAGCAGAAAGCCATCTATGGACCCTCCCAGCCAGGCTGCTACCACAATCAACAAACAGACCTTCCGGCTCATGAGGACAGGATAGCGCAAGGGGTTGCAGATGGCTACATAGCGATCATAGGACATGAGTCCTAGGAGGAAAAACTCAGCCCCTGCCAAGGTCAAGTAAATGAAGTGCTGGGCAGTGCATCCTGCAAAGGATATGGCCCTCTGGCCCATCATCTGGTCAACTAGCATCTTTGGCACAATGGTAGAAATGTATAATATATCCATGAGGGAGAGCTGGCTGAGCAAGTAGTACATGGGGGTATGGAGGTGGGAGTCAGTGTGGATGAGAATGATCATGACGGTATTGCTGGCTATGGAGATGACAAAGACCAAAAGGACGAGGGCAAAGAGAAGCCAGGGGAAACGAGTGTTGCTGAACAAGCCCAGGAGAACAAAGTCGGCATACATGGAATAATTGCCCCACTTCATAGCTCTGTAGGTCACACTAAAAAGACATGGATATGAGAGGGGAAATTGGGCACAGAAGATAAACAGTTGGTTTGTTGCAGCCATGGACAAAATCAAGACAAATCAATCACATCACAGCATGTAATTTCCCCCTTTTCCTAGTGTTTCTTGGGATTATAGGTTGCTTTGAGAAAGTGGTCTTTACCTTTGGGCCCTAAGGATGACCCACCTCATTCATGAATCTCAAAAATTTCAACTTCCTGGAAGAACATCCTCAGAAGAATTATGTATGCCACATGATACAATCACTCACTTAATCTTAGAGGTAATGATGAAAAAACTTTATGTTGTTTGCTCAAGAATATTTAATTATACATTCATTCGTTTATTTAAGGAAAAATACTTTGTTTTTATGTTTGCTAAAACAATCTTACAGTGTGGAAAATACACATAAAACAGAAAATTAAAACTTGTCTGATTTAATAGAGATAGAGCAGTGGGTAAAGAAGGAACAAAATCCCCACTTTATATTTTTCTTCCTACATTAAGATCTAGTGATTTTTGAAAACCATTCATAAAGAGACTATATTTTGCCATTAAAGGGTAACCAATTTTATTTACACTTCTCTTTTTAAAAAATTCTAATTCCAATATAGTGAAATAAGTGTTATATTACTTTCAGATGTACAATTTAGTAATTCAACAATTCCATATATCATCTGGTGCTTGTCACAACAAATGCACTCCTTAATCCATGTCATCTATTTAATCCATCCCCAATCAACCTCCCCTTTGGTAACCAACAGTTTGTTCTCTACAGTTAAGAGTCAGTTTCTAGGTTTTTCTCCCCTTCTTTCTTTCTTTTCTCTTTGCTCTCTTTTTTTCCCTCGTTTTTTCTTTAAATTCCACATATGAATGAAATGATACTGTATTTGTCTTTCTCTGACTGATTTATTTTGTGTAGTATTATACTGTGTAGCCCGTTCCATGTCATTGCAAATGACAAGATTTCATTCTTTTTATGGCTGAATAATATTCCACTGTGTGTCTATTCATCTATGGATAGACTCTTGGGCTGTTTTCATAATTTGGCTATTGTAAATGATGTCATAAAAACTATACCCCTCGACATATTTTGTTGCTAATTTAGGGTGCTTATTTGATATGTATTAGGTCTTGAATATTTACAAATCATGATTCTATGTTGGATTTTTAAAAATACTCTGAGAAACAATCTAAGAATTATTAGAAAAAAGATAATCAAGGTGAAAATGTTTAGGGTCAAGTGGTGTTCATTTTCCTCCTTTTAGCAGAAAACTACTCCACAACTCATTAAACATGATTATTGAGATGGTAGCAATAATTACTGAATAAAATTTTAATAGAAAAAGGAATAAAAACCCTGTAACTATTTTAAATAATACTAGAAATCATTGTTTCCCAAAGAGGGACTTTTCTGCTCAAACCTGAAGTTTAATTATGAGTGTATAGCTGTTTTAGTTAAATAGTAGTTTACCACATTTATGAACAGGTAGGCTGTTTGGAGAGTTTATATCAGCAGCATATAGATCTTCCCTGTCCAGTATGGTAGTCAAAAGCTGCACGAAACTATTGAGGACCTGCAACATGAGTGTTCTAAATGGAGATGTTCTGAGAGCCCAGATTACATGAAGACTCATATTAAAAAATGATATGCAATGTGTCTCATTTTTTTACTGATTATGTACTGAAATAATATTTTGGACATATTAAATTAAATATCATAGACTAAAATTTAATTTCACTTGTTTCTTTTTACATTTTTGATGTGGCTACTAGAAAATTTAAAAATACCTCTCTGCTAGAAAGTATTATGCTAAGTAAAGTAAGTCAGCCAGAGAAAGACAAACACCATTTGATTTCATTCATATGTGGAATTTAAGAAAGAAAATGAATGAACAGAAAAATGAGAGAGAGAGAGATAGAGAGAGAGAGGGGCAAATAAATAAACAGACTCTTAACTATGAAGAACAAACTGATGGTTACCAGAGGGAAGGGGGGGATGGATGAAATAAGTGATGGGGATTAAGCTGATGAGCATTAGGTGTTATATGGAAGTATTGAATCACTAAATTCTACATCTGAAACTAATATTACACAGTATGTTAACTAACTGGAATTTGAGTAAAAATTGTTTTAAAAAATTACCTGTGGCTTCTATCAGATATATTCTATATATCCCTTTTACCAGAATATAGTGGCTTTAAATATCTCCATCCAATTGAGTCACCCAGAATTGAATACTGGCCAAAAATTTTTAATACTTTTTTTTAGGATTTTATTTATTTATTTGACAGAGAAAGATCACAAGTAGGCAGAGAGGCAGGCAGAGAGAGGAGGAAGCAGGCTCCCTGCCAAGCAGAGAGCCCAATGCAGGCCTCCATTCCAAGATAGTGAGATCATGACCTGAGCCAAAGGCAGGGGCTTTAACCCACTGAGCCACCCAGGCACCCGAAGGGGGGCCAAATTATACAGAACTAAAGTTAGAAAAAAAAAAGTGATGTTACATCTATATGCATTCATTAGTAAATAGCTGTAAGAACACATTAACAACAGTGTTTTCTGCTCAGTGATTTATTGCTTTATACATTGTTTAATTATTGTGTTCAACAGTCCTATGAAATTCTACTGGTGTAAAGAAAAATGAAACTTGAGGTTAAGAGACATTCACAGGGGCACATGAATCTAGTTTACCAGTGGCAGAATAATTGCTCTATGCTATTTTTCAGTAAGTCTAAGTAAAGATCAATTTACTTATTCCAAAACTATTTCCTCTGAGGCAGACTGTGCGAGTAAAAGTTTTAAATTCTGAAATGACCTAAAAGATAGTACAAGTCTCCTGCCTTCAAGGAGACTAGAACTGAAGCATAGAAAGAACTGTTATGATATGATGACTATAGGGACGATTTAAGAATGGTTTTGATTAAAACCTCTGGGGTTTTGACTTCTCCCTGCTTAGCGTATAATGGAAATCATGAAAAAAGCAGGAAAGAGGACAAAAGGACCTAAAGATTAGTGGCTTGTTGATGAGAAATTAATATCAGTCTCTATGTATATTTCACCCAAACTGTCACAACAGAAAAATCTGTAATTATGCAAAGTAAATTCTTGATAAACTTTTTTCTTTTTTTTTTAAAGATTTTATCTATCTATCTATCTATCTATCTATCTATCTATCTATCTATCTATTTATTTATTTATTTGACACAGAAAGAGAGACAGCAAGACAGGGAACACAAGCAGGGGGAGTAGGAGAAGCAGACTCCCCACTGAGCAGGAAGCCTGAGGTGGGGCTGATCACAGGGCCTTGGGATCATTACTTGAGCCAAAGGCAGACACCTAATGACTGAGCCACCCAGGCACCCTGTCTTGGCTACACTTTTTTTTTAGTGAAGTTTACATTAAATCCTTACAGATTTTTGCTTTATCGTCCTTGAAATATTGCTAGCTTTACATCAAGGCTTTCACCAACTGTTCCCTAATGTGAGTCCTTGTTCTGTTTCTGTCTTTATTTTTCTTTCTACTGTATTAAAACACTTGGGGAAATTAAAAACAAATACTTAGGGGCAATATAGAAGAAGGAGAGAGAAGGAAATGCCCACTTAGCCCTACCCATCAGAAGTTCAATAAGAACAAGCTCCTTAAGGGCTCTGCTCATTATTTTACTATAAATTCAGAGGTTGGTAGATGGCTAATAGAGACCAACAACAGTGACTAGTATTGGTCCAAAGGGAACATTAAAGCCCAAGAGAGATCAGTGGGCCCAAAAATCTCCCTTTCAGGGCACAGGTGTCTTCCGCCCTGACCATGAGTATTTCTGGTGTTGAAACCCACTAACAAGGCCCTAGAGAACTCCCAACATTCCACACAAAGGGAAAGGGTGGTTTCAGCAGCTCTATAACTCTTCAGATCTTAAAACCATTCTACTCTCTCTCTGTCGAGTGTTGACTTCTGACCTGAATTTTAAAAATTATAAAGCAGTAAAGCAACATTAAAGAATACTGGGAAAAATAAGAAAATGGAAAGGAGCTAGCTGAGATACTCCATGTCCCCAGATAATAACTATATGTCTATGCATATTTTTAAATAGTAGTATATTTTCAATTTTGTTTATATATGCAATAGTGTTAAATACCTTTTACACATAAAATGTAAATTTTCTACATAAATATGCAGTTTACACAGAATATCTGTCAGGGACGGTGCATGATCTGCCATTCCCTCCATGCCCAAGCCACCAGAAATTCTGGTGGAGGTACCTGTGAGTGTGAATGAAAGCCCAGAGGGGCTTTCCCCACCTAGAATCCGAAAATCCACTTAACCTATGGGTCAGGGCAATATGTCCTTGGTGTGCTTATTCAAGACATAGTTCCATTTAATCCTCCTCCCAATAATCATATCTCTGTATCTCTTATCTGTATTTCTTGATCCCTGTGCCTCAATGGTCTCAACTTCTGTGAGTTTAAGCAATCACTCTGTACCTTGCAGTAACAATACTAATCCTGTCTCTAGGGTGGGTGCAAAAGCAGTTGAAGATTTAACTGCACCACCCAACTTCCTCACTTGGGAATAATAAAAGACTGGGACCCTTGACAGTCAAGAGAGACAAAAGCCCGTGTGACAGAGAGAGAGACAGAACCAACTGTTTGCCTAAAGCTAGATTGATGTAACTAAAAGGCTTTAAATAAAGAACCCTGAAGACACAGTTTTCAGGAGAGGAGATCCGCACACCACGCTTCGCGTCCCATCTCCTCATTTTATCGCCAACTCCGTCGCCACCTTCCGGGAACCCTGACAGACCATTACCGTTGCCGCCCAGCGCCCGGCAAATATCATCATGATTGAATGATGTAATATGCATTTACTTATCCATTAATTGGTTGACATTCACACTGCATCTAAGTTTGATTGCAATGTATAATCCTGTGGTAAATTTTATGGGAAAGACTATGGAAGATGGCTTATAAGGCTTTTGAAGTCCATCATCACATTGATATACAAAGTGGGTGACCAGTAATACTGAAAGAACAACAATGGAACACCCTTGGGACATGGTCCTCTAGCATTTGTTTTAAAGGGACTTTCTTCAAATAGTAAGAAATCTGAAAAAATATACATATAATTTTGGGATTTCATCTTCATGGTCCTTGCCCTTTTCTATTTTGAGGGGATTTTTCACAAATTAAAATTTTTCATTATAGGACCCTGTTTATATATATTTATTGCAATGATTTTGCCTAAAGTACTACTTGCAATTATAACTTTATTTTACTTTTAGGCCAACATGTTTAAAAGCTATTATGTAGTTAAAACATTTATTTTGTCCTTTGAACTCTGAGATTGGTTTGGAAATTATTCCTCATACAGGTTTTTGATTAATGTGTAATTCTATTTTAACCCAGCTATCATAATTTTAAATGCATAATTTAATAAATATATTTAATAAATATATAATATATTTAATAAATATGTAATATATTTTGCCTTTTATTAAAAACTTTCAGACTATGGCTACGATTTATTCAAATAAATCCAAAGGTGAATAAAAATAGGGATGACCTTACTGAGGTTCACTACTTCTTTCTGTTGATACATACAGAGAACACATCAGCCTAAGTGAAATAAATTTTCACGTGTTGTATGTGAAAACGCTTGTATGAAAAATGGATACTGAAAAATGGGGTCTTGTGTTAGTCCTGGGAAAAACTATAATAGCAGTGACAGTTAAATTTTTGAATCTTACCCTGTGCTTTCCATATCTATTCTTCATAAGAATAGCAGATCCAACAGAAGGTAGCTAGATTTTTTTTTCCTTTTTCCCTTTTTTAAAATTTTGTTACTCTGGTATCACATGCTGCTAGGTATCAAAGGCTGGCACAGTGCTTACTTACCACCTAATTCAGTTGTTTGAGAATGCTGAAAGGATAAGCCAGACAGAACATAGGATAACTGGCATAAATGGGAAGTGACCTGGATAAACAGGTAGGAAAGATGACACTTACTATATAAATCATTTAATCCCATGTTTAATCTAGTCCATTATGTTTCTTCCCCAGCAGGCTTTTCTTATAAGGCCTCACTTCTAATTTTGGAATAAAAACTTTTTTGAAATAAGTCATGGGGATTAAGGCATACACTAACTATAATGAATATTGGGGACTGCATATAAGTGTTGAATCACTAAATTGTACATCTGAAACTACTACTTCACTAATGTTAAGTAATGGAATTTAAATAAGAACAAAAAATAAAGTAGAATGATTTAGAGGATTTTTATTCAGAAGAGTAAAAAATATATTGACAAAACCAAAGGTTCAGTCTTCATTCTAAACACAGAACAAAGGCATGATAACCTTTTCATCTAAATCTCAGGAATGGTTACACTGAGGACTTCCCCTATTTTCACCCCTGAAAACTATTTTACTTAGCATTTGGGACATAATACTGTGACCATTAAACAATATTTGGAATCAGAAATTAGTTTTCACATTCTATCTTCACCATTTATGAGCTTCTGGATATCTGGCAAGTCATTTGTATTTTCTGTCTTACCGGCTTTCTACAATTTCTAAGTATAAAATAAGAAAGTGCTATGGAGCAGTTTCTTAGAGCAGGATATGTAGAGTCTCCCAGGCTAAATCATCTTAAAGAAACACATAAATTACCTGAAGATATGGAATACTATAAACAAATCAGATAAATCCCTGCCCATATAAACACTTCAAAGTTATATAAATGGGTATACTTTTTAATAGCAAAAGCTTTGTTGAATATTTACATTGAAATAAACCCATAAATAAATTTTCTGGTCAGAAAAATCACCAACATTCTTATATATACAATAGAAAATTGAACTTATCAGTTAAGAGAATAAATGAAATCAAAGGTATTAAAATTTACATGCATAACACTGATCCATAATAACTATAATTAGAATACTGGGGGTTATATTCATTAATATATATCTTGTTTGAACTAGGTCTCCATAAACTAAGCCCAGAATCAAATATTTCAAACATCCCACAAATGAATGAAAAGAAAGTCCTCAAAGTTACTTACCTGACACAGTAGCCTTCCCTAAATCAGATGGTCTACACTAAAGGTCAAATATCTATTGTATAGAGAAAAATATCACAGAACTGAAAAAACAAATGGAATTTTTTTTGTTCTATTGTCAGTAACTAAGAGGCATGAATGAGATCTTTTAAACTGAGAATTTGGAAAGGAAAGCAAAAAAAAAGCAGAGAGAAAAGAAGCAGAAACAAGGAAGTGAATCAGGGAGTGGTTATGGATTCAAAGAATGAAATAGTTCTGTGGCTTGAGCATGGAATTATATTTTGTTGACATAAAGAGAAGGGCCAGTCTCTAACTAGTGGGAGAGGCTTTAAAACAGGAAAGAATAGGCAAATAGGTTGAGGACCTAGAGATGGATCAGCCTAAGTCTTAAGTGCTTAATAAGATGGGCAAGGAGAGTTGGCACTAGCTGCATTATGTAGGCTCCTAAAAACAAAGAGATCATGCAACTTAAATAAGAGAGCTTGGATCAATAGTGTAGACCAATACTTTGATTTGGAAGAATAATTGACACCAGATTATCAGTCCCTGGTGGCATGTTGTCCCTAGCCTACAATTACATAGTTAATAAAATATGATAATCTCATTGAACCTCTTTTTTAATTCTTGAAATGTAACCTTTCAATTTATAAAGAATTACAATAATTAAACTGTCCCCATATAAATCAAGTTGTGAGACACTACACTAAAATTAATTATGGTGATGATTAATTCATTTTTCTTCTTGGAATTATTTTGGAAGTTTCTGAAGGCAGATGCTTAATGACTAAGCCATCCAGGCACCCCATAAATAAATAAAATCTTTAGAAAAATGGGTCCATACTTATGTGGGTATTTTATAGACATTACTTTATGTGATAAATATTTACTGAGTTTTTACTGTGCACAGTCATTTCTGGAAGCTATTAAGATATATTAGTGACAAAATAGGCATAGGACCCTGCTCCCTTGGATCCCCCATTTTAGCAGCGAGGCAAACATTAGAATTAACTAGTATAACAAAATTGACTACATAATCCAGTAAGCACAGTCAAATTTTAAAGGAAAAGAGAAAAACAGAGTTAAGATAGAAATTGATGAGGATGAGGTAGTGTTTGTTACTTTTTACAATATCATTAACAGCACAGATCATTTGGGAAGGATAACATGTGAGCAAATTATTAAAGAAATAAAGAATTTAGCATGAAGATAGCTGGGGAAAGCGAACCCCAAGCTGTAAAAAAAAAAAAATCCAGTGTAATTGTTCTTACATGTGCTTTTAATTTAATTTAATTCAATTCAATTTAATTTAATTTAATTTAATTTTTAAAAATATTATATTTATTTGACAGCGAGAAACACAGCCAGAGAGGGAACACAAGCAGGGGAAGTGAGAAAGGGAGAAGTAGGCTTCCTGCTGAGCAGGGAGCCCGATGTGGGGCTCGATCCCGGGTCTCCAGGATCATGACCTGAGCCGAAGGCAGTCGCTTAACCAACTGAGCCACCCAGGTGCCCCACGTATGTTAATATTAAAATTTCCAAACACATACATGTGTTTTCTGTTGTTGTTATTGTTGCATTTTGGGTTTTTTTGTTGTTGTTGTTTATTTACTCTGTTTTTTCCCATCTTCTCTCTTCTTTCCTTTATTTTTTTCTTTTAAATATACATATAGTTATAGCTTAAGGTAATCCTTCATTTCAATTCAATACTACCCCTATATACAAACCAGTTTTAATCTCTGTATATCTTTAGAAATTGGGCTCTTCTAACAATAATAACAAGACAAATCCAGGAGGATCTGAAATACTTTCCTTTCCCACAAGGAGGGTTCACACTCACCTTCTTGACCTATTCTTCTGTCAGTGTTTCTGTGTAATTGTTTTTGCCTTTGTAATATATAAATACTGGTCTTGGGGGTAATTCGTGAAGTGCTTAGCTTTTTGATCTCTTCAACATTCTTTTACACTTGATGGTCTTTTTCTTTACTCTTTTGTAGTTTTGTACCATATAAATCCTACCATTAGGGTCCATTCTGGCTGGGTTTTTTCTTGATGCCTTTCTCTTCTTCTCTCTCTTTTTTCTTTCTTCTTCCTTTCTTGTGGTGTCTTTTGATTGCTCTAAAGCCTTCCAATGAGCAATTCACCTGAATAGTGGTTGATATATTCATCTATACATCCCCTCAACCACCCCTCGCCAAAATGACTCAGAAGAGGAACAACCAACAGAATAAAAACCCAGAGACTGCAATTCCTATCACAGAATTACTGGAAATGAGCATAAACAATATGACAGAAATGGAATTCGGGGTAGCAATCATCTAAGCAATGGATAAGTTGGAAAAGAACATTAGTGACAGGATGGAAACTCTAATGACAGAAGTGAAAACCAAACAGACAGAGGTTAGAAAGGCTATTAATGAGATGCAATCTAATTTAAATAAACTAACAGCTAGAGAAGGTGAAGCTGAAGATTGTATTAGTTATTTAGAAGACAGATGGATTAAGAAGGAGGCACAAGAGAAGTCTTGGAACAAACAGCTAAAATCACATGAAAATAAAATTAGGAAAATAAATAATGCCATGAAATGCTCCAATATCAGAATTATTGGAATTCTGATAGGAGTTGAGAGAGAGAGAAGCCTAGAAGATATAGTTGAACAAATCATGGACTAAAATTTCCCTAATCTGGGGACTGAAACAGGTGTTCATGTCCTAGAGGCAGAGAAGACACCCCCCAAGGTCAGTGAGGTCAGAAAAACCTCCAGGCACAGAATTGTGAAATTTATGAAACATAAAATCAAAAAACTATGTCTTAAAGACAGCTAGGGGGAAGCGATCCCTTATGTATAGAGGGAGGACCATCAGAATAATGTCAGACCTATCCAGAGAAACCTGAAAAGCCAGAAAGGGCTAGCAAGATATATTCAGGAAAATACATGAAAAAAATATGCAACCTAGGATAATGTACCCAGCAAGATTGACTTTCAAAATGGAAGGAGAGATAAAGAGCTTCCAGGACTTCCAAGGTCTAAAAGATTATGAACCACCAAACCAGCACTATAAGAAATATTAAGAGGGGTTCTATGATGTCAATAAAAACATATCTATCAATATTTACTCTCAATGTAAATGGTCTAAATGCTCCAATAAAAAGTCACAGGGTTGCAGACTCGATAAAATGACAGGACCCGTCCATATGTTGTTTACAAGAGACACATTTTGAATCTAAAGACACTTCCAGATTAAAGGTGAGGGGATGGAGACCATCTTTCTTTTTTTTAAGATTTTATTTAGTTACCTGACAGAGAAAAACATTGAGAGAGGGAACACAAGCAAGGGGAGTGAGAGAGGGAGAAGCAGGCTTCCCGCCAAGCAGGCAGCTCGATGCGGGAATTGAACCCTGGTCTCTGGGATCATGACCTGAGCTGAAGGCAGTTGCTTAACCAACTGAGCCACCCAGGTGCCCGGTGGACCATCTTTCTTGTCAGTGGACCTCAAAAGAAAGCCGGGGTAGTGATGCTCATATCAGACAATTTAGATTTTAATCTAAAGACTGTAGTCAGAGACACAGAAGGGCACTACATCATTTTCAAAGGGTCTACACACCAAGAAGATCTAACAATTGTAAATATTTATGCCCCCAACAAGGGATCAGTCAACTACATAAGCCAACTGTTAAGCAAAATAAAGAGTCATATTGATACAAAAAAAATTAATTGTAGGAGATCTTAACACACCACTCTTAGCAATGGAGAGATCATCTAAACAGAAAATCAACAAAGAAACAAGAGCTTTGAATGACACATTGGACCAGATGGATTTCACAGATATATTCAGAACATTCCACTCTAAAACAACAGAATATTCATTCTTCTCAAGTGCACATCACATGGAACTTTCTCCCAAATAGACCACATACCAGTCACGAATCAAGGCTCAACTGATACCAGAAGATTGAGATTATTTCTGGCATATTCTCTGACCACAATGTCTTGAAACTGGAACTCAACCACAAAAGTTCAGAAGAAAATCAAACACTCAAAAGCGAAAGACTATCCTGCTCAAGAAACTTTGGATCAACCAAGAAATCAAAGAAGAACTGAAACACTTCATGGAAACCAATAAGAATGAAGATACATTGATCCAAAACCCATGGGATACAGCAAAGGCAATCTTAAGGGGGAAATACATAGCCATCTAAGCCTCACTGAAAAAAATTGAAATATCCCGAATACACCAACTCTCATTACACCTTAAAGAACTGGAAAATCAACAACATATTAAAGCAACCCCACACACAAGACAGGAAATAATTAAGATTAGAGCAGAAATCAATGAATTAGAAACTAGAGATACAATAGAACACAACAATGAAACTAAAATCAGGTACTTTACTTATTTTTTTATTTTTTTAAAGATTTTATTTATTTATTTGACAGAGAGAAACAGAGCTAGAGAGGGAACACAAGCAGAGGGACTGAGAGAGAGAGAGAAGCAGGCTTCCCACCGAGCGGGCAGCCCCATATGGGACTTGATCCTGGGTCTCCAGGATCATGACCTGAGCCAAAAGCAGTCGCTTAACCTACTGAGCCACCCAGGCACCCCAGAATCTGGTTCTTTAAAGAATTAATAAGATCAATAAACCATTGGCCAAACTAATCCAAAAGAAAAGGGATAGGACTCAAATTAATAAAATTATGAATGAAAAGGGAGAGATAATGACTAACACCAAGGAAATAGAAACAATCATCAGAAATTACAATCAACAGTTATATGCCAATAAGTTAAACAACCTAGAAGATATGAATGCATCCCTGGAAACCTATAAACTTCTAAGACTGGGACAGGAAGAAATTGACAATCTGAATAGACCAATATCTAGTAATGAGATTGAAGCAGTGATCAAAAGCCTCCCAAAAACAAGAGCTCAGGATCTGACAGATTACCTGGGGAATTCTACCAACATTCAAAAAAAATAACACCTATAATCCTGAAGCTGTTTCAGAAAATAGAAACAGAAGGACAACTTAAAGACTATTTCTATGAAGCCAGCATTACTCTAATCCACAAACCAGACAAAGACTCCATCAAAAAGGAGAACTTCAGACCAATATCCCTGATGAATATGGATGCCAAGGTTCTTAACAAGATCCTTGCTAACAGGATCCAACAATGAATTAAAAAGATTATCCACCATGACCAGGTGAGATTTATCCCAGGGATGCAAGGGTGGTTCAGCACTGGCAATTCAATCAACGTGATAGGACAAATCAAGAAAAGAAGAGAGAAGAACCACATGGTACTCTCAATTGATGCAGAAAAGGCATTTGACAAATACAATATCCGTTCCTGATTAAAACTCTTCAAAGTATAGGGCTAGATCCCTCAACCTCATAAAATCTATCTACGAAAAACCCACAGCAAGTATCATTCTCAATGGGGAAAAACTGACAGCCTTTCCTCTGAGATCAGGAACAAGACAAGGGTGCCCACTCTCTACACCATTATTCAAATAGTGTTAGATATCCTAGTAACAGCAATCAGACAACAGAAAGAAATAAAATGTATTCAAATTGGCAAAGAAGAAGTCAAACGCTCTCTCTTTGCAGATGACATGATGCTCTATATGGAAAACCCAAAATACACTACCCGCAACAGTCAGAACTCATATAACAATTCAGTAATGTGGCAGGATACAAAATCAATACACAGAAATCGGTGGTGTTCTTATAAACTAACAATGAAAATATAGAAAGGGAAATCAGAGAATCAATTCCATTTACTACAGCACTAAAAATAATGAGATACCTAGGAGTAAACCTAAACAAAGAAGTCTTTACCCGAGGAACTACAGAACACTCATGAAAGAAATTGAAGGAGACACAAAAAGATGGAAGAGCATTCCATGCTCATGGATCGGAAGAATAAACATTGTCAAAATGTCTATACTGCCCAGAGCAATCTATACTTTCAATGCCATTCCAATAAAAATTCCATCAATATTTTTCAAAGCATTGGAAAAAACAATCCCAAAATTGATATGGAACCTAAAAGACCCCAGACTACTAAGGAATTTTTGAAGAAGAAAAACAAAGGTGGGGGCATCGTGTTACCTGACTTCAGGCTTTATTACAAAGCTGCTGGGGTGCCTGGGTGGCTCAGTTCATTGGGCGACTGCCTTCGGCTCAGGTCATGATCCTGGAGACTGAGGACTGAGCCCCACATTGGACTTCCTGCTCGGCAGGAGGCCTGCTTCTCCCTCTCTCAATGCCCCTGCTTGTGTTCCTTCTCTGGCTCTGTGTATCTCTTTCAAATGAGTGAATAAAATCTTAAAAAAAAACCCAAAACCCACAAAGCTGTGATCACCAATACAGCATGTTACTGCCACAAAAACAGACAAATAGCCCAATGGAACAGAGTAGAGAGTCCAGATATGGACCCACAAATCTATGTTCAAATATTTTTGACAAAGCAGGAAAAAATATCCACTGGAAAAAAAGAAAGTCTCTTTAATAAATGGTGCTGGGAAAATTGGACAGCTACATATAGTGCAATGAATCTAGACCATCCTCTTACACCACACACAAAGGCAAACTCGAAATGGATGAAAGACCTCAATGTGAGGCAGGAATACATCAAAATCCTGGAAAAGAACATAGGCAGTAACCTCTTTGACATCGGCCACAGAAACTTCTTTCAAGAGACATGTCCAAAGGCATAGGAGACAAAAGTGAAAATGAACTTTTGGGATTTCATCAAAATAAAAAGCTTCTGCACAGAGAAGGAAACAGTCAATGCAACAAAGAGGCAACTCATGGATTGGGAGAAGATATTTGTAAATGACACTACAGACAAAGGACTGGTATCCAAGATCTACAAAGAACTACTCAAACTCAACATCCAAAAAGCAGATGAACACATCAAAAAATGGGCAGAAGACTTGAAGAGACACTTCTCCATAGAAGACAGATAAATGGAAACAGACACATGAAAAACTGTTCATCATCAGTAGCTATCAGGGAGGCTCAAATCAAAACCACATGGAGATACCACCTTACACCAGTCAGAATGGCCAAAACTTACAGGACAGGAAACAGCAATATTGGAGAGGCTGTGGAGAAAGGGGAACACTCTTACACTTTGGTGGGAATGCAAGTTGGTGCAGCCGCTTTGGAAAACAGTATGGAGATTCCTTAAAAAATTAAAAATAGAGCTACCCTATAACCCTGCAATTGCACTACTAGGCATTTACCCCAAAGATACAGATGTAGTGAAAAGTGTGGGAAGCCAGATCTTGGCAAGGCCACCTCCGCCCGGCTGTTGACTGGCAAGGCCATTTAGGCCCAACTTCTGATAAGCTCTTTTTGTGCAAGCTCTACTCCTCAGAATAGCTCATACTGGAATATCACTGATGGCTAGCAGTATGTTCCATTATGCTATCTTTTATCTTTGTGTTTAGTTACTTAAAGCTACCTTCTAGAGAAACTCCCCTTGCTGCCTGCCCTATAATTACCCCCTTGAACTTGCCAATAAACGAGACTTGATCAGAATCCTGTCTTGTCTTCATCTCTTGTGTCTCTTGTCCTATCATTCTCACTCCCACTCTAGGGTCTCCGTTGACTACCCTCGGGTCGGGACAGAAAAGAAGGGCCATATGTACCCCCATATTCATTGCAGCAATGGCCACAATCACCAAACTGTGGAAAGAGCCAAGGTGCCCTTCAACAGATGAATGGATAAAGAAGATGTGATATATGTATACAATGGAATACTACACCTCTGTCAGAAAGGATGGATATCCTTCTTTTGTAGCAACATGGACAGATTGGAAGTGATTATGCTGAGTGAAATAAGCCAAGTAGAGAAAGTCAAGTATCACATGGTTTCACTTCCTTGTGGTGCGAAGGGGTAATATAGAGGATAGTTGGAGTAGGAAAGGAAATGGGAAGTAGAGTAATTCGGGGAGGGAAATGAAACATGAGAGACGTTGGACTCAGAAAGAAAGTGAGAGTCTTGGAGGGGAGTGGGCGGGGGGATTAGAGCTCCTGGTGGTGGTTACTGAGGGCATGTATTACATGGAACACTGGGTGTGGGGCATAAACAATGAATCTTGGAACACTGAAAAAATTAAATAAAAAATAAAAATTAATTTCTAGTTACTTTACTAGCAAAAAATGTGTCTATCTGGGAATAGCAGAGAATTGCCTTTTGGGATGCATGAGCCAAGGCAAAGGCATGGCAAGTGTGGAGAACAAAAGAGAGATAAGTTAATTTATATAAGTAAAGGAAGAGTTGGCAGAAGCTCTTATAAACAAAAGCCAGGATCCCTGGGTGGCTCAGATAAGCATCTACCTTTGCCTCAGGTCATGATCTCTGCATCCTGAGATCAGCCCTCCATTGGGCTCCATGCTCCATGGGGAACATGCTACACCCTCTTTGTCTGCCTGAAACTCCCCCTGATTGTTCTCTCTCTCTCTCAAATAAATAAATAAAATCTTTTTTTAAAAAGTCTATTGGAGTAAACTAGAAATGTGGAATATAGTGGGGTTTCATTGCCCGAGTTGTAAATGTTTTTCATGGGCTGGGCTCTTGCAAGCGGACAAGAAAAGCTTTCCACCTTATGCTAGAGTACTAAAGTTGTACTAAAGTAGTATCTTCTTGCAAGTTGGGTCTTCAATTGATAATGAATGGTAGGACATGAGCATTCCTGCTTTTGTCTCCTGAGCCCATTTTAATTTTTAGAATTTTATTATTTTAAATTTTAAATTTTTTATGGAAGTAAATTTTGTCAGGGACAGTGAGTGATCTGCCCCTCCTGCCATGTCGCAAGCTGCCAGAAACTTTGGTGGAGTTACTTGTGAATGTGGATGAAAGTCCCTCTGGGCTTTCCCCACCAAGAATCCGGAAAGCCATGTACCTTGTGGGCCGGAGCAATATGTCCTTTGTGTCCCTGGGACGTGCGCTTAGGGCAAGCACTTATCCAAGACACATTGTTCCATTTAATCCTCCTCCTGGTAATCATATCTCTGTATCTCTTATCTGTATTCCTTGACCCCTCTGCCTCAATGGTCTCAGCTTCTGTGAGTTTAAACAATCCCTCTGTACCCTGCAGCAACAATATTAATCCTGTCTCTAGGGCGGGTGCAAAAGCAGTTAAAGATTTATTTGATAAACTTTAACCTAACTGCACTGCCCAACTTCCTCACTTTGGAATAATAAAAGACTGGGACCCTTAACAGTTGAGAGAGCCAGAGGCAAAGGCAGAGGCAAAGAGAGAGCCAGAGAGTCAGAGGCAGAACCAGAGCCAGAGCCAGAGCCTGAGACTGCTTCATAGGTCTCTCCTGACTGATCTCAGATCTGTCAGCTTGCATCAGATCTCTGTGTCCATGTCATTACTGCACCTGCCAGACATCCCTTGGTTTGGGACCCACATCTCTGCTGAGGCTGGCCCCCCGCAAAATTTATCAGTGTTTTTTTTTAAATTTCAGGTATACAATATAATAATTCAACAAATATATATATATATTTCTCAGTGTTTATCAAATAAGCATATTCTTAATCTGCTTTATTTATTTTATCTATCCTTCAACCTGTATCCCCTGTCAACCACCCACTTGTTCTCTGTATTTAAAAGTCTTTTTTGTTGCTAATGACTTTTTTCTTTTATTTGTTTGTTTCTGAATTCTACATAAGTGAAATCATATGTAATTTGCCTTTTTCAGGCATTTAAATTAGCATTATACCCTCTAGGTCCATTCATTTTGTTGTGACAACTTAATTTATGGCTAAATAATGCTCCATTCTATATATGTACCACATTTTCTTTTTCATTTATCTATGGATGGACATTTAGATTGCTTTCTTAATTTGGGTATTGTAAATAATGCTTTAATGAACAGGGGTGGATATATCTTTTTGAAGTAGTGTTTTTATTTTCTTTTGGTTAATACCATATAGTGTAACTACTGGATAATAAGGTAATTATAATTTTAATTTTTTGAGTTTATCCATACTGTAGATAATATGTGCCCACAGTGGCTGCACAAATTTGCATTCCCAGGACACCTGGGTGGCTCACTCATTAAGCATCTGTCTTAGACTAGGGTCATGATCCTGGAATCCCAGATTCAAGCCCTGCATTGGGCCTCTGCTGGGCAGGAAGCCTGCTTCACCCTCTCTTTCTCCCCCTGCTTGTTTTCCCTTTCTAGCTGTATTTCTCTGTATCAAATAAATAAATAAATAAAATCTTAAAAAAACTTGCATTCCCACCAGCAGTGCACAAGGGTTCATTTTTCTTCACATATTCACCAACACTTTTTATTTTCCTTGTGTTTTTTATTTAGCCATTGTGACAAGCCTATGGTCTTAATTTACATTTCTCTGATTTTAAGTGATGTTGAGTATCTTTTCATGTGTTTATAAAACATCTGCATACTCCCTGTCAATTTTTAAATCAGATTATTTGTGTGTGTTTGGTTTGTTCTGCTCTAATCTTTATTATTTCCCTTCTTCTGTGGCTTAGGCTTTATTTGATGTTCCTTTTTTTGATCTTTTAGTTGTGAGGTTAGTTTATGTATTTGAAACTATCTTTACTTCTTGAAATAAGTCTTTTTAAAAATATTTTACTTATGTATAAGTTCTCTATATACTTTAGATAGGCTTTCTTCTAAGAATTTGTTTCAGATATTCTACTTAGGTCTTTAATCCAATTTAAGTTTATTATTATGTGTGGCATAAGTAAGTGATCCAGTTTCATTCTTTTGCATGTAGCTATTCTGTTTTCCCATAATTATTTGTTGAAAACATCGTCTTTTCTCCCATTGTATACTTTTGATTCTTTTGTTATAGGTTAATTGACCATAATTCTGGACCATGAATTCGTTCCATTGATATATGTGTTTCTTTTTGCCACAGTACCATACTGTTTTATTACAGCTTTGTATTCTATCTTGAAATCTGAGATTGTGACACATTCAGATTTGTTCTTCTTTTTCAAGATTTTTTTGGCTATTCAGGGTTCCACGAAAATTTAAAGATTATTTGTTCTAGTTATATGAAAAATCTTGGAATTTTGATAGAGATTACATTATATATGTAGATTGCTTTGGGTAGTAAAGGCAACTTAGCAATATTTGTTCTTCCAATCTGTAAGCATAAAATATCTTCCCATTTGTTTGTCTCATCTTCAATTTATTTCATCAATGTTTTATAGTTTTTAGAATGCAGATCTTTTATCTTTTTGGTTAAGTTCATTCTTAGGTATTTTATTTATTATTATTTTTTTGGTATAACTGTAAAAGGGATTTTCTTAAATTTTGCTACTTTATTATTAGTGCATAGAAATGCAATAGATCTCTAAATATTAATTTGTATTTTGTTACTTTATTGAATTCCTTTATTAGTCCTAGTGACATTTGAAGGAGTATTTAGGGTTTTCTAAAGGTAATATGTCATCTGCAAATAGTGACAGTTTTACTTCTTGCTTATAACTTTGGATGCCTTTTATTTCTTTTTCTTTGATTGGTGTGGCTAGGACTTTCAGAAATATATTGAATAATAGTGGTGAGTAGACATTCTAATTAGGAGGTTTTGCTTCCATTCCCATTCTGTGGAACACTTTGAGAAGGGCAGGTATTAACTATTCTTTAAATGTTTGGTAGAACTCCCCTGGGAAGGTATCTGACCCAGAACTTTTGTTTGTTGAGAAATTGATTACTGATTCAATTACTTTGCTCATTATGGATCTGTACAAATTTTCTACTTCTTCCTGTTTTGGCTTTGTTAGTTTGTAGATTTCTAGGAATTTTTCCATTTCTTTCACATTGCCCTGTTGGTTGCCATATACCTTTTCATAGTATTGTTATAATTATTTGTATTTCTGTGGTGTTGGTTCTGATTTTTCCTCTTTAATTCATTAGTTGTTTTTTTTTTTTTCCCTAGGTCTTGTCTCCTTTCTTTTTGATATGTCTGGCTAGGGTGTTATCAATTTTTTTATTTCCATGGAAGAATAAGCTATTATTTATTAATTTGTTGTATTGTTTCATTTCTATATTTATTTCTGCTCCAATCTTTATTATTTCCCTTCTTCTGTGGCTTAGGCTTTATTTGATGTTCCTTTTTTTAGATCTTTTAGTTGTGAGGTTAGTTTATGTATTTGAAACTATCTTTACTTCTTGAAATAAGTCTTTTTAAAAATATTTTACTTATTTATTTGACAGAGAGAGATCACAAGTAGGCAGAGAGGAGGGCACAAGGAGTGGAAAAATAGGATCCCTGCTGAGCAGAGAGCCCAATTCGGGCGTCGGGATCCCAGGACCCTGAGATCATGACCTGAGCTGAAGGCAGAGGCTTTAACTCACTGATCCACCCAGGTGCCCTTGAGATAAGTCTTATGGCAATATACTGACTTCTTAGGACTGTCTTTGGTACATCCAAAAAGTTATGGACTGTTCTGTTTTAATTTTCATTTGTTTCCATGTATCTTTTTTTATTGTTACTTAATTTTTTCCCCAGTGTTCCAAAATTCATTCCCCATTCCCCACACCCAGTGCTCCATGCAATAGGTGCCCTCACTACCCACCACCAGGCTCTCCCATCCTCCCACCCCCTCCCTCCAAGTCCCTCAGTTTTTTTCTGTGTCCAAAGTCTCTGTTGTTTTGTTTCTCTCCCTGGTTACCCTACTTCCCATTTACTTTCCTTCTCCTACTGTCCTCTAGGTTACCCCTTATGCACCACAAGTAAGTGAAACCATGTGATACTTGACTTTCTCTACTTGGCTTATTTCACTCACCATAATATCTTCCAGTCCAGTCCATATTGCTACAAAAGTTGGATATTCATCCTTTCTGATGGAGGATTAGTATTCCATTGTATATATGTACCACATCTTCTTTATCCATTCAACTGAGGATGGGCATCTTGGCTCTTTCCACAGTTTGGCGATTGTGGCCATTGCTGCAATGAACATTGGGGTACATATGGCCCTTTTTTCACTACATCTGTATCTTTGGTGTAAATGCCTAGTAGTGCAATGCAGGGCCATAGGGTAGCTCTATTTTTATTTTTTTAAGGGATCTCCATACTGTTTTCCAAAGTGGCTAGACCAGGTTACATTCCCACCAACAGTGTAAGAGGGTTCTCCTTTCTCCACAATTATATGCCAATATGTTTAACAACCTAGAAGAGATGGATACATTCCTAGAAACCTATAAACTACCAAGACTGAAACAGGAAGACATTGACAATCTGAATAGACCTATATCTAGTAATGAGATTGAAGCAGTGATCAAAAATCTCCCCAAAAACAAGAGTCCAGGACCAGACGAATTCCCTGGGCAATTCTACCAAACATTCAAAGAAGAAATAACACCTATTCTCCTGAAGCTCTTTCAGAAAATAGAAACAGAAGGAAAACTTCCAGACTCTTTCTATGAAGCCACCATCACTCTAATCCCCAGACCAGACAAAGACCCCATCAAAAGGAGAACTTCAGACCAATATCACTGATGAATACGGATGCCAAGATTCTCAACAAGATCCTTGCTAACAGGATCCAATGATACATTAAAAAGATTATCCACCATGACCCGGTGGGTTTTATCCCAGGGATGCAAGGGTGGTTCAACACTGGCAATTCAATCAACATGATAGAACAAATCAATAAGAGAAGAGAGAAGAACCACATGGTACTCTCAATTGATGTAGAAAAGGCATTTGACAAAATACAACATCTGTTCCAGATCAAAACTCTACAAAGTATAGAGATAGAGGGAACATTTCTCAACCTCATAAAATCTATCTACGAAAAACCCACAGTGAATATCATTCTCAATGGGGAAAAACTGACAGCCTTTCCTCTAATTAGGATCAGGAACAAGGCAAGGATGCCCACTCTCACCACTACTGTTCAACATAGTGTTAGAAATCCTAGCAACAGCAATCAGAGAACAGAAAGAAATAAAAGGTATCCAGATTGGCAAAGAGGAAGTCAAACTCTCTCTCTTTGCAGATGACATGATACTCTATGTGGAAAACCCAAAAGACTCTATCCCCAAACTACTAGAACTCATACAACAATTTGGTAATGTGGCAGGATACAAAATCAATGCACAGAAATCAGTTGCATTCTTATACACTAACAATGAAAAAATAGAAAGCGAAATCAGAGAATCAATTCCGTTTACAATAGCATCAAAAACCATAAGATACTTAGGAATAAACCTAACCAAAGAATTTAAGTATCTGTACTCGAGGAACTACAGAACACTCATGAAAGAAGTTGAAGACACAAAAAAGATGGAAGAGTAGTCCATGCTCATGGATTGGAAGAATAAACATTGTCAAAATGTCTATACTGCCCAGAGCAATCTATACTTTCAATGCCATTCCAATCAAAATTCCACCAACATTCTTCAAAACGTTGGAACAAACAATCCTAAAATTTATATGGAACCAAAAAAGATCCCGAATCACTGAGGAATTGTTGAAGAAGAAAAACAAAGCTGGTGCATCACGGATACCAGACTTCAGGCTTTATTACAAAGCTGTGATTACCAAGACAACATGGTACTGGCACAAAAACAGAGAAATAGACCAATGGAACAAAGTAGAGGGTACAGATATGGACCCACAAATCTATGGGCAAATCATCTTTGACAAAGCAGGAAAAAATACCGAGTGGAAAAAAGACAGGCTCTTCAAGAAATGGTGCTGGGAAAATTGGGCAGCTCCATATAGAAGAATGAAACTAGACCATTCTCTTACACCACACACAAAAGCAAACTCAAAATGGATGAAACACCTCAACATGAGGCAGGAATACATCAAAATCCTGGAAAAGAACATAGGCAGTAACCTCTTTGACATCCCTGTACCTTTTTATTTTTTCTTTGATTTCCATTCCTTTTTTAGTAGGATGTTTTTTATCCTCCATGTATTTGTGGTCCTTGAAAATTTTTCTTGTGGTTTACTTCAAGTTCATAGTGTTGTGGTCTGGAAATATGCATGGTCTGATCTAGTTATTTTTGTACTTGTTGCAGGATGATTTTGTGCCCCAGTATGTTATTTATTCTAGAGACTGTTCCATGTGCACTCAGAAAAAAATGTATATTCTGCTTTAGGTTATAATCTTCTGAATATATCTCTTCTGAATATATCTCAGTCATCTGGTCCTGTGTTTCATTTAAAGCCATTCTTTCCTTATTGATTTTCTGCTTCATCCCCTACTACTTTGGTATTGTTGCCAGTGAGTTTCTTTATGTTTGTATTAATTGATTTATATAATTGAGTTCTCCTATTTGGGGCCATAAATATTTACAATTGTTAGATCTTCTTGATAGATTAATTCTGTTGCAATTACTTTCTTCATCCCTTGTTATAGGTTACAGTGCTTGTCTTAAAATCTAGTTTGTCTGATATACATATGTATATCTACCCCAATTTTCTTTTGGCATCCATTAGCATGACAGATCATTCTCCATCCCCTCACTTTCAATCTACAGATGTCTTTAGGTCTAAAATTAGTCTCTTGTAGGCAGCATATGGATGGATTCTTTTTTTATTGTTGTTGTTATAATACCCTTTGGGATTTTTTTAATTGGAGCATTTAATCCATTTATATTCAGAATGATTTTTGAGAGATATAAATTTAATGCTATTTTGTTACCTGTATAGTTGGTGTTTCTGCTGATGCTTTCTGGTCCTTTCTAGTCTTTGTTGCTCTTAGCCTTTTTCCACTGAAATGTCCCCCTTAAAATTTATTTCAGGGCTGGCTTAGTGGTCATGAACTCCTTTAGTTTTTGTTTGGGAAAGTCTTCATCTTTCATTCTATTCTAAATGGCATCCTTGCTCAATAGAGTGTTATTGGCTTTGGCTGCAGAATTTTCCCATTCATCATTTTGAAAATATCATGTCACCCTCTTCTGGATTACCAATATTTTGTTAAGAAATCTCCAGTTTACCCCAAAGATACAGATGTAGTGAAAAGAAGGGCCATATGTACACCAATGTTCATCGCAGCAATGGCCACAATCTCCAAACTGTGGAAAGAGCCAAGATGCCCATCAACAGATGAATGGATAAAGAAAATGTGGTGCATATATACAATGGAATACTAATCCTCCATCAGAAAGGATGAATATCCAACTTTTGTAGCAACATGGACTGGACTGGAAGAGATTATGCTGAGTGAAATAAGTCAAGAAGAGAAAGTCAAGTATCACATGGCTTCACTTACTTGTGGTGCATGAGGGGTACCCTGGAGGACAGTGGGAGAAGGAAAGTAAATGGGAACTAGGGTAATCCAGGGAGGGAAATGAAACAACAGAGACTTTGGACACAGAAAAAAAACTGAGGGACTTGGAGGGAGGGGGTAGAGGGATGGGAGAGCCTGGTGGTGGGTACTGGGGACACCTAAAGCGTGGAGCACTGGGTGTGGGGAATGGTGAATGAATCTTGGAACACTGGAAAAAAAAATAAGTAACAATGAAAAAAAGGAAATCTCCAGCTAGTCTTATGGGTTTTTTTCATGTACTTTAAGATAACCTTCATTTTAGCGTTTTTAAGATTTTTTTCTTTATCACTTTAATTCACACATTTAATTACAAAATATTTTGGTGTTTCTTGCTTTTGGTGATTTTGATGGAAGTTCTCTGTGACTCATGGATAAGGATGTCTTTTTCATTTTCCAAATCAGGGTCATTTCTAGCTATTTTTTCTTTTAAAAATATACAGTTTTTCTCTCATCTTTATGGGACTCCTCTCTTATGATGTTATTAAGTTTGATGGAAATATTGAATGGTCTAAATTTATTTTCCACTTTCGTAGTTCTTTCTCTTTTGGTCAGCATCATTGCTTCCATTACTTTGTCTTCAGATCATTCATTCTTCTGCTTCTTCCAGTCTGCTGTCCATTGCATCACGTGTGTTTCTGCTCTTGTTTCCTCCACTGTTTATCTTTGAATATTTTTAAAACATTTTTTGGGGGGAGCATGGGTGGCTCAGTTGGTTAAGCTACTGCCTTTGGCTCAGGTCATGATCCCGGAGACATGGGATCAAGCCCCACATTGGGTTCCCTGCTCAGCAAGAAGCCTGCTTCTCCTTTTCTCACTCCCACTGCTTGTGTGCTCTCTCTGTCAAATAAATAAAATCCTTAATTTTTTTTCTTGTGGTAATGGTAAAACTGATGGCTTCCATTCTCTCAAGCCCAGTGAATACCCTTATTGTCATTGTTCTAAATTTTTCATCAGGCATGTTAGCTATATCTGTTTTGCTTATATTTCTGGCTGTGGTCTTATCTTCTTTCATTTGGGATAAATACTGTCTTCTCATTGTTTTTTATTCTCTGCCTTCTTCTTCTGCCTGATAGAAAAGTAAGCTATGTTTCTTGCTTATGAAAGTAATCACTTTATGAAGAAGATGTCATGTCATGCACAGGACCCAGAGCTTAAGAGAGTGCTTCCATTGTCTTGCATGTGCGGCTGTTATGTTCTGCCTGCACTATTCTCAAGTCAGTCATCTTCAGAAGTTCCCCTTACATGAAGTGGTCGGTGTTTGATCTCTGGCCTGGATGTAGCAAGTTTTGCTCAGGTGTTCTTTTGTATGCTTGTGAAATATGTCCTGTCACCACCTCCACTACTACAGAGGCCCTGAAAAACTCGGAATTGTAGTGTGGGCAGGAGTTTTTGCTGGTCTTTTGGATGAGTGTTCTGCCTCACGGGAGCTGTGGCAAGATTGAGTGAGAAGGTGTGATGCTCAGTGTAAGCAAGTTAAGCATCTAGGGTATCTACCTCATTGTTTCCCATAGGTAGCTCTGTTTTTATGCTGAGGGTTGGGAGGAAAATTATGCTAACTAGTTCCCCTTTCCCTGGAAAGGCACCACTGTATCTCAGGAAAGTATCTCAAGAAGAGTAAATAATCTCCTTGCCATATGTCCAAGGTATTTCTCTTTTTTTTTAGATTTCTCTTTCCACACTCCAAATTGTTCATCTATCTTCTTACCAGGAGCAGCACAGAGCCCTCTGGGCTTTATCCTAGCCAAGCCTTCTAATTTTTTTAAAATTCCAGACTCTACGGTCATGGATTGGGCAGGGGCCTGTACTGGTCTTCTGTGGAGGGGGCCCGTTGTTCTGGGACTGAGATGAGCTTGACCAAGAAGGGCAGTCTTGTCAGAGCTCAGTGTTTGGGGACATGGTGTAAGTGGGTTGGGCAGCTAGTGTTGGAACTGAGCTGATTGAGAGCAGCTCTGTGTTTATGATGGGAGATGAGAGGGTGGGAACGGTTCCGCTGGTGCCTCTTTTGGTGTAATGGGTTGGGCAGCTAGTATTGGAACTGAGATGATGAGAGCAGGTTGCTCTGTGTTTATGATGAGAGATGAGAGGGTGGGTATGGTGCCTGCTGGTTTTTCCCCGAATCTTGCCTCTTAGTGATATGTTCTAGGAAAAACAAATAATCCCCCACCCCATATTCCCCAAGTACTCTTCAGATCACTGTTTACACACTGTCTTCACAGGTTTGTTAGCCTGCCTTCCCTACCAGAGTGAGGCAACACCCTCAGGGCTCTATCCAAGCCAAGCCAGGGAACCCTTACAACTCCAGTCTTTAAGACCCACTGGTTGCAAGAACTCATGAAAATCAGTCCCTATTATTTCCCAGCCAATGGCTTTGGGGAAATGTTCTGTGTGTTTTCCTGTGTGTTCCTCTCTCTTGCCTTCCTCTGCAACTATGGCTCCCTTCCCTCCACAACAACTGTGATCTCTTTCTCCTCCAAACCATGTCTCTGTACTCCCTACCTTCCTCAGTGTGGTTTCTTCTCTCCCTTAAGTTGTGGAGTTTGTTATGTCTGCATTCAGGTTGCTTTCCAGAGTATTTAGGATGACTCAATAGTTATCTAGTTATGTTCAGGAGATGACACAAACTTAAGTCCTCCTACGCACTCCCCATCTTAGCTGATTAAAACCTCTATGTCAAGGATATAAAAAATTATTAGTTTCCCTACTCAGGTGATCAAATTTTCATTTCACATTTGCTTAAACTATAGCCAGTATTTCACACTGTAGATTCCTCTTTTTTATGAGAAAGACTTCTCTTCTAGGTTTCTATCACACCACACTGCCCTGGGATTTGACATCTTTTCTATCCCTTTATTGTCAACTACTTCTTTCATGGTTTGACATTTATACATTGAAATATTTTGAACTATTCTTCAGTTTTTTTTTCTTCTTTATATATGCAGTCCCTCAGCGAGGGTTGTTCTCCTAATGTAATCTTCTGTGGTTACATGCAATATGTTTATCAAAGACTCTTAAAATATATCTGCACACTTAACAACTCAAATGATATACAAACCAAAATTTCTAAATTCTTATCTGACATTTCAACAATTCAATTTTGACAATTCAAAAGACTTTTCAAATTTAACATTTCAATGTCACTGTTCCATTTTCTGAACACACCTTACCCATTTCAAGACATTGACACTTGATATTCTTCCTACCTGGAAGCTTCTCTACCTGCATTTTCCCATGCCTGGCTCCTTTCTTGCCAAACTTGAGTGTCTTTAGAAAGCCTTTCCTTGAACATGGTATCTTGAGTAACCCTTCACTGATCTCCATTATCTCACTGTATTAAGGTGTTTCTTGTATATACTTCATTATATCATAAATTATATTTTCCCAGTTTTAAGATAAAATTGACATATATTGACAAATTGACAACATTGACTAGCCAACAACATTAACAAGCTCACAACATTGACAAACTGACATTGCATTAGTTTAAAGTACACAACACAATGAGCTAAAAACTTATACCTCTTAGAATGACTGTCATCAAAAAGATAGGAGATTTCAAGTGTTGTCAAGGGAACACTTGTGCACTGTTTGTGATAACATGAATTAGTGCAGCCATTGTGGAAAACAATATGAAAAGTTCCTCCAAAAATAAAAAAAAATGATAGTACTACCATACATTTAGTAATTCTACTTCTGGAAGTATATCTGAAAGAAACAAAATCACTATGTGGAGGGATATCTGCATACCATGTTTATTGCAGCATTGGTCATAATAGCCAAGACATGGAAGCAACTTAAACAACCACTGATGGAAGAATGTATACATAAAATGTGATATAACTAATATGAATTATATTTTAACTTTTTATTGAATCAAAATAAACATACAAAATATTAATTACACAAAAAGTTTGAACTTGATAAATTCTCTCAAACTGGACACTGGGTGCATAATCAGCATCTGCATGAAGAAATAGGAAACCACTAGCACCCCAGAATCACCCACATACCCTTTCAGCTACTAATCTTCCAAGCATAGGCAAGTTTTTGCGAATCTGCATTTTATATAAATGTACTCTTTTGTAACTTTCTTCTTCAATTCAACATGTTTCTGAGATTAATCTATATCATTGTAAGTAATATTAGTAGAATGTCTATTCTTATTGTATGACAATGTCACAATTGATTTATCCATGTCACTACCAGTGAGCTTTTGGGTAGCTTCTCTTTTTTTTTTTTTTTTTTTTTTTGTTTTTTTTTTTTTTTTTTTTTTTTTTTTTTTTGGTCTGTTACTACATAACTTTTGATAAAGATTATCCATACATATTTGTAAGAAATTCACCCAAGTGTATTTCTTCTGGGGCAGAGAATATACATGTTAAGCTTTAATCACTGTTGCTAATACAATGTTGTGGGAACATAAATTGTTTCTTTGCTTTTTTTTTTTTCTTTTCATTGCCTTTCCCCCATTAGAATGTAAACTTTTTTTAAGATTTTATTTATTTATTCGACAGAGAGAAATCACAGTTAGGCAGAGAGGCAGGCAGAGAGAGGAGGAAGCAGGCTCCCTACTGAGCAGAGAACCCGATGCGGGCCTCGATCCCAGGACCCTGAGATCATGACCTAAGCTGAAGGCAGAGGCTTTAACCCACTGAGCCACCCAGGCACCCTAGAATGTAAACTTTTTAACTGAAGGTGCTTTTCCTATTTTGCTGACAGCTATGAATAATAAATGAATATATGGATGAATGAATAAGGAAATTGATCTGAAAGGTATAGCGTTCAATCACATTCCTTAAAATTTTGCAGTTTAATGCACTAACTTCAAATATTACCCTACATAAGTTCCTTACTTCTTTGACCCCCACTATTTTTATCTGTAATGAAAGCTGTTAATATGTTACTTATTTGTTACAAAATTGTTAGAGAGTGATGAAACTTACAAAGTATGTGAATTGTTAAATTTTAGACAGATTGGCTGGTATGATTGATTATGATTATTAAAAATTTAATAAAGTGATGACTATTATACTTTAGTAAACCCCTTATGTAATCAAATGCAACATTGAACATGATTTGCTACATGCTTATTGTCCTCAATTCTTGGATCAGTGAAGAGTATGAATAGGGATTATGAGCAAACTATTATTATCTGGTTGGTATGGTTAAGCCTGATGACCTTGTGACATATTTGAAAAATAATTTTAGTATACTCTCAACCCATATCCCTATGTGTTTCTCTGGAACTTGGTAAAATTTTAAATATATGATATCCCCATGTTGTCTTTTCTGGAAAATGTCCTTTGTTCTCGTTCATCAATTTTAACTTATCTGGCAAATAATTTTCACTTATGTGTTACAAACAAATGTTAAATACTACATTGCTACTTAAAGTGAAACATGCATAATTATTTCAGGGAGTACAATGATTATTTAAGAAAATTATTCAGTGGCTCTTCTGACAAACTGACAAATTGGAACATATTGGTAGCTACCTAACTGTCTTCCTAAAGGGCTAGGTCAGGTATTAGTCTTCAAAATAGAGAATATAATATTTTTCTTATTTTTAGATGGCACATAGAGTTATACAGCAGTATCTTATCTACCAAAAATGTCACCTTCCATCTTATACTCCTCAACATAGTTCATGACATTTAAAATTGCATGCAGTTTATGTCATCTCCAAAAGGTGAAACTGCAGAGTAAGAAATTTTATTTTCAATTCCTGAAGAACACTGAACATTTATTTTGAATACAGAATAAAGGGAAGTTATAAGAAGGGAAAGGAAAGATGAATAAATGAACATCAAGAGGATGCAATTTTGTATTGATCTTCTTCCTTTTTTTTCCTTCACAATTGAACCTACTCTCCAGTTTAATCCTTCATTTAGAGCATGGTCACACTGTCCCAAAAGGCTCCCATTTACTATTCATATGAGAAGAAGCCACTACCAAAACTCTTCTCCTGACACTCTTTTTGTACCCTTGAACCTGCCCAGTGCCCTCTTCAGAGCTCCAGTCACATCCTTGTTCCTTAGACTGTAGATGAGTGGATTTAACATTGGTGTAATGATTGTGTAGAATACAGAAAAGACTTTGTCCTGGGCTGGCCTGTGGTAAGAGTGTGGAAGCATGTAGGTATACATGGCAGCCCCGTAGAACAAGGTCACCACTGTCATGTGAGATGAGCAGGTGGCAAATGCCTTCTTCTTCCCCTCCACTGAACTCATGTGGCGGACGGTGGTCAGGATTCGGGCATAGGAAGCAATCACCACAGAGAAAGGAATCAACAGCATCAGAACACAGCACACATACATTACTGTCTCATAGAGGGCTGTGTCTGCACATGCCAAACGCAGGACTGCAGGTGCCTCACAAAAGAAATGGTTAATTTCCCGGGAGTTGCAGAAAGGAAAGCTCATGGTGATGGGAGTTAGAAGGAATCCATCCAAAGAGCCTCCAAACCAGGAACCTGCTATGATCATCCAACAAACCTGGCGGCTCATAAGGACAGGATAGCGAAGGGGACTGCAGATGGCCACATAGCGGTCATAGGCCATGAGGCCCAACAGGAAGAACTCAGCTCCCACAAGGGTGAGGTAGAGGAAATGCTGAGCTGTGCACCCCATAAAGGAGATGGTTCTTTGACCCAGCATGTAATCAACCAACATCTTGGGAACAATGGTGGAGATGTACATCATGTCAATGAAGGATAGGTGGCTAAGCAGGAAGTACATGGGAGTGTGAAGTCGTGAATCAGTGTGGATCAAGAAGATCATGACCCCATTCGCCATCAATGCAGTGGAAAAGATGATAGAGATAATGGCAAAAAGAAGGCCTGAGATGTCTTTCCTGTTGAACAGTCCCATGAAGGTAAAGTCTGAAGAGGAGGTATTGTACACTTCCATTGATCCCATGATAATGCTTCTGTAACCTAGAATCTTCCAAATAAAATGACAATATTTTCAGAGAATTAACAATACAGCATATGAATTGACTCTTAGAAAACGAACTTCTAAAAATTCGAGGAAACATTTAAAAATATTTTCTGACAACTTTGGCACAGATATCTAGCAACTAATCTATTCTAGAATTTTTTTACTTAAAACTGATCACGTTGAATCAGTAGTTCTTTAAATACATTGGACAAGATGATTTCAACACATGTTATTATACTACAGTGATACATATAACAACACATAAGAGTGTAAACCATGTTATTCAGTTAAACATCTGCTGGTCTGGTATGTGTGTGTGTGTGTGTGTGTGTGTGTGTGTGTGTGTGTATACATACTGCATTAGATGTGTTTAAATTGGTATCCTTATTAAATGAATCTTTATTATAATCAAAATTGCCACCATCTTAAAACATCTCAGTACTATGAGTAGTCTTTCTCTGCCCTTTAGGTATGAATGAGTGATCTGCTGTATGGGTTGTGAGAATTATGGGTATCCTCTTGGTTTCAGTTCATCTGTGTTGCAGATGAAATTGTATGGGAGAAAATAAAATGGGAAATGGAAACCGCTCTTGCCAACTCAGAAAAAAAAGAGGCAAGTCATTCTTGTAAAATTATTTTTATTTATTTTTAAGAAAGAAATTTAATTTTAGGATGAAGAATTGGCATTAAGATTATGTATTGGCATCAACATTAGTCAGCTATTAGCATTTAGCATTAGCAGTTAGTATTCAGAGGAAATAGCACAGAAACATACATGGTAAGCTATAAACCACCTATTACTTTTGGAAATTGAATTTTTTATAGTGGTTAGTAATAAGAAAAACATGATTTTCTGTAATTTCAGGTAATGGCACACTATAATGAGGTTTTTTAATGTTAAGGATGATTTTTTATGTGTTTTAACATTAAATATATCAAGGCAAGATATATTTTACCAATATGTTTTTGAGGTTAATTGACCAAACTGAACTATGTTCCTATAAAATTCTAAAAATATGAGCATTTGAGTCAACTTCTCAGAAAACAAAAAGCTATTAAAAATAATTGTGAAGGGATGCCTGGGAGGCTCAGTTGGTTAAGCAGCTGCCTTTAGGTCATGATCCCAGGGTCCAGGGATTGAGTCCCACATCTTCTCCTTCTGCCTGACCCTCCTTCTGCTGGTGCTCTCTCTTTATCTCTCCCTCTCTTTCTGACAAGTAAATAAAACTTGAAGAAGAAAAAGAAGAAGAAGAAAAAAGAGAAGAAGAAGAAGAAGAAGAAGAAGAAGAAGAAGAAGAAGAAGAATTATGAAGAGCTTACCAAGTGCTTCATATCTATTGACTTATTGATTTTCACAGTAAATCTAAGAATCGAGGAACTATAATCCCCTTTCTCACTGATGGCAGAATTATGAATGATATTTTAATGGTCATATATGCTATTAATGGCAGAGATGTTTGGACCCCAGGCAGTCTTAAATCACTGTGTTCTTACCTAAATTCTAAAAAACCTAGACATTTATGTTACTTGTCAAATGAAAAGTGCCAACAATGTGAATCTGTTAAATTTTAACTATATGTATTCATTATTGTGACTAATAAAATGTCACAATTGAAAATATATCACATATATTATTATCATGACTTAGTTTTTAACAGAATAAATTCTATTTTTTATTGTTTATCTTCTTTTGGTGCTACTTTCAAAAGCTTTGAGCCCAATTTCATAAATTTCCCTGACCCCATGTACCATTTCATCATTTCCAATCTGCCTCATTTTTCTTCCACCTTTCTAATTTTCATTAATGGGACTCATTAACATATGCATCTATAGGGGGAAATGCTGTCAAATTTATAGAATAGCCTAAATATTAGTATAATTCTGTTTCCACACCTCCCACATTTTGTGTCTAGCTTTTATCATGTCGTAAGTTCCCAGTAACAGAGAAAAGATTAGGTATTGCTTTCCAAGGTCTAGTTTACTATTCATATTATTATTTTAAAACCTTTAAAAAATATTCTGCCCCTCTAGTTTTGTTTTGTTTTGTTTTCTATCTCATCTTATTGTCCTAGCAACAACAAAGGCAAACTCTAAGTCTTCTCTAGCTGTCACCTGGCTGGACTTACTCTGCTTTTTTTGCATATAAAAAGGTCTAATTGGCTATTGTAGACATCACTGCTATAAACATTGGGGAGTGTGTATATCTTTATCACTATGTTTGTATCCTTAGGATAAATACTTAGCAGTACTAAAATATGGAAAGACCTCACATGTTCGTCTATAGATGAACAGATAATTAAGTTGTGTCTACCATGTGTGTATATCTATCTACAGATATCAGAAAGAATGAAATCTTGCCATATGCAACAACATGGGTGGATCTAGAGGATATTATGCTAAACAAAATAAGTCAGATAAAGGCAATACCATGTGATTCCACTCATATGTGGAACTTAAGAAACAAAACAGAATATTAAGGGAAAGGAAGGAAAAAGGAAGTTAAAATAAAATAAAATAAGATGAAAATGAAAGGGAGGCAAACCGTAAGAGACTCTTAACTCTAGGAAACAAACTGAAGGTTGCTGGAAAACAGTGAGGAGTTAGGGGATAATTTGGTGATGACATTAAAGAGGGCACCTGATGTGTATGCACACTGGGTGCTATTTGCAACTGATGAATCACTAAATTCTACCTCTGAAGCTAAGACAACAACAGCAACAACAACAAAGGTCTAATTGGTCAGAGAACAAGTCCCATTTGATTAAATTTATCATCTGCTATCTTACTATGAGGAAACATAATGAGAAGGACCTATATAAATATATATATTGGGAAGGTTAATATATATTATGAATATTTATATATATTATTTATGTAGTTGAATGTCTGCTGAGCACAGATTATATTGCTTTGTTTTGGTGAGCACAAATGAAAATGGTCAGAAAATGTCTAGAATTATTATGTAAATTTATATAGGAATTTGCTTTTGAAATGTTATAGCAGACATAGAGTAAAGCAAAATTTAGAATCAGATGAAATGAGTTCTTTTCCTGACATTAATGAATTCTGTTACTTTGTATTCTCTCCCCAAACTCTGAGACTCGGTTTCCATTTATTTTAAATTTAGATAATATAATATATAGGATTTCTCTAAGGATCAAATGAGAAATTCTTAGGTGAATTTATTTTATAAAATGCAAAGCAAAATGACAACGTTTTACCCATATATGTTAGTTCAAACTATTAATAAATATGTAAGAATCTCCAATTTCTTATTTAAGCAATCTCTATATTCAACTAAAATCCATGAATTTAAATTGTAAAATACTTTTGAACTTTAATTCAATGGACTCTGTCAACCTGGCAAAACTAACTTAAGCTGTCAAATTCTTTATTTTTTTTTCTCTATTTTTCTCTTCAATTTAAGAAATGGCCTTTAGCATAAATTCTCAAAAATACATGCATCACTTTTAAGCCTGAAGAGAATCCAAATATCTGTGAGAAGCATATATATGCTTGGATTGGAAATTATGAGAACCCAAAAAGTTTATTATATAAAATTGGTATGACTTTATTGGATGAAATTATCTTCAAAATTTACTTAAATTACTATTTTTATACTATATCACAAGTTGAAAAGAAACAATAATACATTTATTCCATCATGACATATATAAATACCCTCTCTTATTTTGTAAGGGGAACACATTTAGTTGAGTAGAGATATTTGAAGTTACTTCTCCCACCTATTTAAGTCAGGATATAATTCATGCTCAGACCTGGGATGATCATTAGGCTCATCTTTTCAATAAAGTTACAATAAAATCTCTAAATTATAAGTTGTCTCCTTTTCCTGATTCTATCTGGCCATTTGTGAACTTTCTGCCAAATGAAACAGCATACTCCATGTTTTTTTCAGTGCAACAACTCCATTTTTAGGAAGCTCTGTGCTCACTTGGATTAAAAAATGCCCCAATGGAACCTCCTTATTGCCCTCTAGATCTGCTCAGAAGCAGCCTCTTCCCTTTTTAAATTTCAGCCTTTCATAAAGTGAATATGGATGGGCTTTCTCTATGCTTCTCTGTGCCAAATTATCCTTCCTGATTCTTGTATGCATTCATGGAGACCTTGCCAAAATGCTCAGGTTCCAGGTAATAACTTGAGATGATCTTTGGCAATGTCCATTTTAGAATGCAATATCTCAATTTCAATACTTCAGGTGATGTTTATTCAGTAAAGAATACTCTAGAAATATTACTTTTCTATTCTTGTACAGATACATCACACTTTGGGCACATTCTGTACATATTAAAACTCTTCTGGTTGAATTCTTATGTAAGAGTTTCTTAAGCCAGGACAATTCATAGTTGTGTAGTTTTGAAACTAAATACAAAATCTTACATTTATCCCTAAATTTTCTCTGTACTCCTAAGTTTGGCATAGTATCTCAAAAAGTTATAATCATTAATGATAAAATAAAATTGAAATAAAATTATAGAATTATTAGACAATGAAATGTCAATGTAATTAGACAATTTCACCAAATGTCTATTGTTTTTCAGAACATCATTCCAAGGAGTGACTTAGAACCACATTCTTTTGTCAAACGTATACCCCTTCTGCCAGAACCCTGAAGAGATGACATATCTGGATAATAACAACAACTGAGATCCACTGTTTCAGATTGATGTTTATTCTATGGTATGGTGGACGTTAAAAAAAAAAAAAAGTACATGTTTGGGGCACCTGGGTGGCTCAGTTGGTTAAGCGACTGCTTTTGGCTCAGGTCATGATCCTGGAGACTGGGGATCGAGCCCCATATCTGGCTTCCTGCTCGGCGGGAAGCCTGCTTCTCCCTCTTTCAGTCCCTCTGCTTGTATTCCCTCTCTAGCTGTGTTTCTCTCTGTCAGATAAATAAATAAATAAAATCTTTTAAAAAAATACATGTGAACCTCCTCTAGAGTGGAATCAAAGGATAGGGGCATCTGTACAACCTTTCAAAGCATTATGGAAAAGTGATATGTAAAATTTTTGCATCCTGACAGCAAGGCAAGACCTCTTGGCTTGAAGTCAGAGGGCCTATGGGAGTCTGCCTATGTGTTGTTAAGGCAAGCACCTCCACTTCTGAAATTTTATTGTCCTTTTTTGGAAAAAGAGGGCAAGGACACAAAGGTAATCATGCCAGTGGTGATGGTGGGGAACCCCAGCAGGGAAATAGGAAGCATTTTTTGTTATTGGTGCCCTATAAATTAAGACTAAATGCAAGTTTTTCATTTAACCTCTATGTCTTCTAAGTACTATTGTCCATATACCATCTAATTTACAGGTAATTTTTTCCTTAAATCATTAGAAAAAGAAAAAAAAAAGAAAGCAGGAAAGATTTTGCTAAGACATGTACGCACAGATATAAAAAGATATTTTATAGAAAAGAAGATTCTTTGCAATATTCCACTCAAAATAACACCATGACAACTGGATATTTGCAATGCATACCCTAAGTGATTTCCAGAAGTAATTAGACAGTCTGCTTCTCAGTGTAGTTGGGGTGGGGGACATAAAGCCGTCATTACCTCATTAAACTTGCACATGAGATTTGCAGCCCATGAGCTGTAGACGATCCTGCCTCCATTTTCTTAGATTGAACTTGTATAAGTTTTATTTACATCATATAAAGAGAGTTGATCCATTCAGACCCCTAGGAAATACTGAGGAAGTGTAGTAATTTCCTTATTCACCAAATATTTAAAGTCTCCTTTGAAGAGCCAGGCTAAGTGCTCATCAGGATTTGATTTGTCATCTGTGATCTTCCTAGACAATTTCAACAGGCATGGATTTTCATTAAGGTAATAGGAAATGAGGAATAAACAGACTTGATCTAGATGATCTAAAACTTTAGATGATTCACTGAATTGCTTAAATTTGGTCAAGAATTTTCCATTGTTTAGGAAATTTCAAACAATTAAATCTAATAATTTAATTTACAGAAAGCTTCAGAACGATTTATTCATTTGCCCAATATCCTCCCATGTTTAATCTCATCACCCCACATTCCTCAATACTTTTCTCAGCCATGCAATCTGAATGCTATGTATTAAAAGCAGCTTGCTAGACATATTTCTTGGTATGTGTATATTAGGAAGGTAATGCACATCAGCGGTATAAAGAAAATCACCCTATGCCTAATTTTATACTAAACTTAGGTCCAACTAAAGAAGATCATCTCTGTCACTTACTCAGAGTGGAATCCTCTCCAGATAGCCATTCAGAGTACGGTGCATTGTTCAATGGTAGAGATGGTTATATAAAATTTATTAAATAACAACAACAGCAGCAGCAGAAACAACAAAGCAAAAAACTCACTAGGAAAATATAAGAACTTTATATAACTAAGAAAGAAATGAGGAATGAACAAAGATTTTTCAGAAAATGGGAGGTGATCTGTTACTAGAAGAGAGATGATTAAGGATAGTAGATTTAATTTATCCTCTGGTTTATGTTGACAAAGAAAAACACAAGGTTATTCCCAGTCATGGGTATCCACAACAGGAAAACTTTCAAGATCTGGCCAATCTATAGGTCCAGATGTCCTCTGCATGAAAAAACAGCACACAGAGGTTTTTAATTTGGATTTATGAACTTGAATTTCCTGAACAATGGACTAGAAGTGTCCTCAGGAACTGATGTTGGAATTTGCACAAAAAGTGATGTACAGCAATTTATTAAGAGCTTTTTTTGCAATATAACTCTACAGATGAAAGTATCATTCAAAGAATGTCATCCTAAAATATCTGAAATATTTTGCATTGCCAGGACAAATCATACAAATTTCCAGCCTTCTACAAAAGCATGATAATTCTTGCTTTCTATCTTTACAAGAAAAAAATCTAGAAACCAAAAAAGACAATTGTGAATTAGTAAGAAGACAGGAAGAAAGCTGCAGACCATTAAAGAATGCTGAATCCTCTCTGGGTGTTCTGTGTTTGGATTCCTGGGCACCAAGGGGAGGGCCCAGGGTGAGGCAGGAGCTTAAATAATTTTGTGATAAGGCCATGAAATAAAGTGCTCTTGGAAAGAGCAGGTCTCTTCCCTATGGATTGCAGTAGACATTGATGAGATATGTCACAGCTAATTAGAAGTGTTTTATGTGGTGCAAGAGAGTGAGCCCTAGAGTCATAAGGGCTTTGAGAAAAGTGTTTCAATCACTGGGCTCACAAGTGCAAGTCCCTGATTTTCTGAGCATTTCATCAGAAATTTCCTCCAGCAGCTGTTCGTCCTAGAAAAATGTGGGGACTAATGTGAAAAGATATAAAAAAGATGAAGAGTAGCCCAATGCATGTTATTTATTTTAGCATTTTATTGATAGTCTCATAATTATTATATTTATATATTAAGGCAATACATACCCTGAGGAAAATAAGAAAATGTTTAAAATTTTAGAAGCTCCTTCCACAAACAATTTACAAGCTTCCTTAATATCCAGAGATAGTTGCCAAAAAACATATCATATAGAAGGTCATCCTTACAAAATTTTATTTCCAATGTGTGTATGCATAGATACATAAATATTACATATATATATACACATATATAACATTTACATAACAACACATATATGTATTACATATAATCTGACAATTTATATTATTTACAAACTACTTCATATGAACTGTCTCTGATATGAATTATTCTTCCACAGGTAGAATTCAGTGTTCACAGAGGATTTTACACTATGGATGTGGTCCATTATTTTAACCAATGTTTCATTCTTGATACATATATTGCTTTAACTGTGACTGTAATAAATTGTGTAGTGATAAATATCCTTATACTTAATTTTGAGTGTGGATTTTTGAGTGTTTTTTTCACATTTTCTTCCTTCAGAATTATTTAGTCAATCTGTGTAAATGTATTTAAAGTTTTGATTTCATTTTTAAGTTGCATTTTGCAACATTATCAGTTTACTTTCCCATTAGTTGATAGTTCCTATTTCCCTGACATCCTCACAATGCTGTCTAAAGAGAAGTAAATAGGCACACACATGTTTACATTCCTGGTAATATTGGTCTAAGATGACTGAATCTAATTATTATTTTTAAAAATATTTAGTGAGTTGGTACTTATTGAGTGTGTTAATATTTATTATTTAAAAATTATCTGCCAATATTTTTTCTTTTATTTTTTTGATTATAAATTTTATTTTATTTTTTTGATTTTAAATTTTATTTTATTTTTCCAGTGTTCCAAGATTCATTGTTTATGATCCGATACTATTTCTTTTATTTATTAGAAATGTTATTTTTTTTAAGATTTTATTTATTTGACAGAGAGAAACACAGCCAGAGAGGGAACACAAGCAGAGTAAGTGAGATGGAGAAGCAGGCTTCCCGCCGAGGAGGGAGCCCGATGTGGGATTCGATCCCAGGTGTCCGGGATCATGACCTGAGCTGAAAGCAGTCGCCCAACCAACTGAGCCACCCAGGCGCCCCAGAAATGTTATTTTTAAAACTTATTTAACCTTATCTTTGCATATTTAAGTATGAATATCTGTCTGCCAATGTGTTTTAAATACGATTTACATTTTCTTTTTTTCTATTATTTTTGGTTATTGTTTATGGCTTTTTTGTTTAATAAGAATTTTTTAGGTTATGAAGTATAAATCATCATTACTTCAATAGTTTATTTTACTAATTCTATAATTTGAAAATGCCTAAATGACTTCAAACTTGAGAAATTTATTTTTTAACTTTTATTAGTTTTCACTTGTCTCTGTGTGTGTGTGTGTGTGTGTGTGTGTGTGTGTGTGTGTGTGTTTACACTTAACTCTTTGAAGTCTGGAATTTTGGGATATGATTATGAAGTAGGGATTTATTGTTATTTTCTCTGAAAAGCTATATATTTATCCTAAAACCAATTATTGAGAGACTATTCTTCTAAATGATGAGTTTCAAAATCAATTTTTTTTCATACACTAAACTCTTACATTTTTCAGGGACTAACTCTTCTAATTTTTCAAACTGTTCCACACCATTCAGATTATTTTAAGGTGTTATTTGTTCTCTGCACTACATGTATTAAATACAATGGTCTTTTTCGTCCTTTTCCAAATAATTTTATAAATATTTGCCTGTTTATTTAGAAAAGGAAAACATCTTGGAACACTGAAAAAATAAAATAAATTATTTTAAAAAGTAAAAATAAAAAAAGGAAAAAAGGGAAAAAGGAAAACAACTCTACAATGTCATTGTTACATTTCAAAACAACCAAAACCTTTTATAGTTCTTATTGGAATAGCACTAACTTACCGTTCATTTGAAAAGTATTGACATCTTTACAAAGTTACTCCTCTCAACTAGAGGTGTACTAGACTCTGCTTTAGTTAGATATTCAGTTACCTTCCTTTGTGAAGAGTTATAATTTGTATATGTATCGATTATTTGTGTGTTTGTGCGTATGTGTTCTGTTTATTTATGCATATTTTACATTATATTAATTTTTGTATATTTCTCATTAAATTCATTCAAAATTAGTTCATTTGCAGTTGTCTTTGTAATTTTTGATATTTGCCAATGTTTATATCTGGGGCAGTGGTGAACTTCCAGTATTTAAATATTAATATATATTTTTAAGACTTATTTATTTATTTTGAGAGAAAGCAAGAGTGCATGTGAGTGGGGGTGGGGCAGAGGGAGAGAGAGAATCTCAATCATAGTCTCCATTGAGCATGGAGCTCAACATGGGGCTCCAGCTAACAACACTGAGATCATGACTTGAGGTTACACCAAGAGGTGGATGCTTAGCTGACTGTGCCACCCAGGTGCCCCAAATATTAATGTATTTTTAATCTTGTTCTCCTACATACGTCATTAATAAACAGTTTTTCAGAGGGTTACAGTGTGTTTACTTTGCACAATCATCGAATGCAAAAAAATAAAGATTTAATTTTCCTTATTCTAAAACACAGAGGTTTTTAAATTACATTTAATAATTTATTTTATTTTTCAGTGTTTCAAGATTCATTGTTTATGCACCACACCCACTGCTCCATGCAATATGTGCCCTCCTTAATACCCACCACCAAGAGATTTATTTTTATATTCAATATATTGTTTAAAATTTCCAAAAATATTTTAATCTGTAAACATGGTGAAAATGGACTTTCTTGTATGTATGTATGTATGTACATGCACAGCAAAAATAGGTCTGTAGAGAAAGTCAAGTATCACATAGTTTCACTTACTTGTGGTGCATAATGGGTAATACAGAAGATAGTAGGAGAAGGAAAGAAAATGGGAAGTAAGGTAATTCAGAGAGGGAAAGGAAACATGAGAAACTTTGAACTCAGAAATAAACAGGGTCTTGGAGGGGAGGGGATGGGGGTATGGGAGACCCTGGTGGTGGATACTGAGGGCACATATTGCATGGAGCACTAGATGTGGGACATAAACAATGAATCTTGGAACACTGAAAAAAGAAAATAGAAAAATTAAAAAAAAGGTCTGTATTTTCAAAGATTTATTTATTTATTTGTGAGTGTGCATGTGTGAAAGAAAGAGAGAGGGAGAGGAGAAGAGGAAGATGGAGAGAGAGAATCCTAAGCAGTGTCCATGGTCAGCGCAGAGTCTGCTGCAGGGCTTGATCTCACCATCAGAGATCATGACTGAGCTGAAATCAAAAGTTGCACACTTAACCGAGTGATACAGGTGCCCCTTCTTGTCTTTATTTTTTTAACTTAATAATAATGGGTATATTACCTTATCATTATACCTGGATATTTTCTTAGTTCAAGGCAAATATAGCATGTCATGAGAAGGGATTATACTTCCAGTTGTTGTTGTTGTTGTTGTTGTTGTTGTTGTTGTTGTTTTTAATCCTCCCCAAATTTTCTATCAGCAATGATCATGGATTTAACCTCTTGGGAGCCATCCTTTCTCTTTTTTTTTAAGTTTCTATTCAAATTCTACTTAGATAACATACAGTATATTATTAAGTTCATGTGTACAATATAGTTATTTGACACCTCCACGCTTCTTTCTGTGACCATACAAGTCCTCTCCTTAGTCCCCATCACCAGCTTAACTCAACCACACACCACCCACCTTTGCTCTGGTAACCATGAGTTTGATCTCTATAGTGAAGTCTGTTTCTTGGTTTGCTTCTCTCCCTCTCTCTTCTCCCACCCCCCATCATTTATTCTTTTGTTTTGTTTCTTAAATTCCACATAGGAGTGAAATAATATGGTATTTTTATTTCTCTAAATCATTTATTTCACTTCTAACTCTTTACACATTTTTGCAAATGGCAAGATTTCATTTTTTAAGACTGAGTAATAGCCCATTGTATGTATATATGCCACATCTTCTTTATCCATTAATCAATCAATGGATACTTGGGCTATTTCCATAGTTTGGCTATTGTGTGTGTATCCTTTTGAATTAGTATTTTTGTATTTTGGGGGTAAATAACTAGTAGTGTGGTTGCTGGATCATAAGGTAGTTCTACTTTTAACTTCTTGTGAAAAATCTATACTGTTTTCCAGTTTGCATACCCACCAATACTATAAGGAGTTTCCCCTTTCTCCACATCTTCTCCAGACCTGCTGCTTTTGTGTTCTTGATTTTAACCATTCTGACCAATGTGAGGTGATATCTCATTATACTTCTTACTTGTATGTCCTTGATGATGAGCAATGCTGAACATCTTTTCATGTGTCTGTTGGTCAACTGGATGTCTTATTTGGAAAAATGTCTATTTATGTCTTCTGCCCATTTTTAATTCATTTATTCATTTTTTGGTGATTAAGTTTTATAATATTTTATCTATTTTGGATAGTAACCCTTTATTAGATATGTCATTTGCAAATAGTGTATTCCATGCATAAGCTGCCTTTTAGTATTATTGATTGTTTACTTTGTTGCACAAGAGTTTTTTTTTATTTTGATGAAATCCCAATAGTTTATTTTTGTTTTTGTTTCCCTTGACACAAGAGACATACTTAGAAAGTTACTAAGACTGCTGTCAAAGAGGTTACTGCCTGTGATCTCTTCTAGGAATTTTATGGTTCAGGTCTCACATTTAGGTCTGATAGAACCTACTTAGCTTTAGAGTGTTAGGACTTGATTAGCCTGAGGGCAGCTGCGGGTTCCATAACACCCTGGTGGGTTAGGCATCTACAAATCTAAGACCTCCTGGTGATTGATGCCTTTACAAGGCCTGTGTTAACCAAATGGAGGCAAATAGGTCAAGAAACCCTCTGTGCATCTTGCTTCCTTGCCCCAGTACCAGAAATGTGTGAGCAGTCCAGGAATTGGGGAGGGGGCTAACAATGTTATCTCACCCTAGCGGGAAAATTACTGTGTAACTCTTGCTTGCTGTTTGAAACGTATATAAACCCCTAGACCCTTGCATTCGGGGTCCATGCTGAAACCCGCTGCGCCGGGCAGATGCTTGGACCTCAGCTAGCTGAAGAATAAACCTCGCTGTGTGATTTGCATTATCCTGAGCGTCCTCGGTTTCTCTTTGGGGAGGCAGTCTACATCGGACTTTAACATTTGGGGGCTACTCGTCCGGGATAAGACCCCCCTCAAGGAGAACTGACAACCGGGATACCGAGGTTTAACTAAAAAGACCGCAGAAGGAGGATTGGCCACCTCTGTCTGGAGAACTTAGAAATTCTCACCTGGAGGGATTGGTCCCTATCTGGAGGTACCTATCTTAAGGGGTTTGAGTCCCCTACCTGTGGGGGTTTGAGTCCCCTAGTCTAGACAGTAAAGGGGGCCTGATCACCCCCCATTAGTCAGGGGCCCCCAAGGGGTGTCCAACCTGTCTGAATGTGAGGAGTGCCTGAGTGTGTGAGTGTGTCTGTACGGCTCCACCGCTTCGGCTACGGAGTCTGAGTGGGCTGCACCCTGAGTCTCGCGGGGCGTCATACAGCATAAGGGTCATTTACCCTCCCACGGGGTAACCTGGTCCGGGGTTTATACGGATAGACCTTAGCTAAGATGCCCCAAAGCTCCCGCGAGGGACGCGAGCAGGCCAGCATCCGAGAGTGTCCCTCCCCTTTGTCTGCGATTCCACTCACCACGGGAGATCTGTTTCTGGTAAAGAATTCTTACCTGGGTGAAAGCTAGGCTTGTAGCCCTGGAGGTTCCCCTATTGAGAGTCGTGGGACATGTCCCCGACAGTCAGAAGTCCCGACAACGTCCTCAGTGGACACCGTTCAGGTTAATATCTGGTAAGAATCCTGAATCTGATGTAATTGGTATTAATGACTGGACGCCTGAGAGAGTGATAAGAGTAACAGGCCGGTGGGTGTTAGACAGTCCTGTGCGAATTTGTTTTGCTGCCGGTATTGTCTGTTTTGTTCTTTCTTGCCCTATTCTCTTGTTAATTATGGGACAAGCTCAAGTAACTCCCAAGACCCTCCTCCTGAGCCATTTCTCAGACATCCGCGCCTCGGGACAAAACTATGGCGTGGAGATAAAAAGGGGTAAGTTCGCTACTCTTTGTTCAACCGAATGGCTGTCCTTTAATGTAGGATGGCCCCCTCAAGGCACCTT